>JAQFZE010000417.1:0-26995 GCA_034695245.1 Dicyrtomina saundersi | reverse complement strand
GCGACATTATATTGTAAAATTAATACATTTTTTTCAGCATTTAGCGTTGCTTTCCAATTAATAAATTTAATAGTAACACTCCCTGTATAAAAACTTTGTAAAACGAAAAGAATTGTTGACAGCTTGGTGCAAGCTACTTTACTGCGATTTGATTTATTTTACTATATAGAATATAGATTATTATGGCATTCAAAAATTTCAAATTTTTTACGTACTGAAAATTTCAAAAAATTAAAACAGAAAATGTTTAATCTTGGCTTCTATTCCACGTTTAGAGCAGAACTAATGTACAATTGAATCTATATCGCAGAAATCGTTATGGTGCAATATAGGAAGCTACGCTATAAAGGAAATAGTACTTGGAAGTTTTACTTCTACAATCTTAAAATCTCTGAGTGAATTCTTCATTCTTGCTTGTAAGTAGGTACTTTTGTTATAGGGTTTTAGTTTTGGTTATTTGGATGAACACTATGAACACACAGCTCTTTACTATATTTAGCCTCCGGCTTAAAAATGCATATGCACTGTACGACTTCCACTGTACAAGAGCAAGAAATGCAGCAGTAGGTAGGTAGGTAGGTAGGTAGGTAGGTAGGTAGGTAGGAGATTCTTTCCTTGCATACCTTTGCTACTCTTGCTGATCAATAAAAATAGCAGAAGAAGGCAAAATGACTACAGATTACAGAATGTTGTATCCTCATATACCGCATGCTTGATGCTTCTTTTAGCCGAGCATTGAACATGAACTGCCTTAAAAAATCATAGTGTGTTTCACTTGACTAAAAAACATACTCAAAATATAGAGCTATTTTTAACACTTACAACTCAGAGAGCGACTCACATTGTATTATTTAGCATTGCATGAATTTTACCTTCACGAATTCTGAATTGATAAAAAAAGAACATACTTTTGAGCTCATATAATAAAAAATTATAATAAATGCTGAATCAATTCAAAAGTTTAAGAATGTGGCGTAAAAATAAAATAAAATCCTTTTTAGCAGATTTTGTTTCCATTTTCTGTCTTCTGTCTGTGAGTGAAATACAAAAACATATTTCTCATGTTCAGTATTTTTTCAAAAACATTTAGCGCCATATTCAAACACTCTGTGACTGGTACTGGTAATGGTTGTGGCTCAATGCAGCTGAGAGTTGCAGTTAAAAGCTGCATTGTATTTTGTCACTTGCATAGTATTACGAGAATTCACCAAAACGAAATTCTTGTCAAACTACTATTAATAATACTCAAAAACCAATATTTATTGCCTGTATTATGATACTTACGTTATATAAAATTTCCTAATCTAGCTAATAGGGTTTAAGTTTTGGTATCTTAACCTCAACAAGATAATGCAATTATTAGATGCAACTACACATCAACGTATACAACCCATAACAGGTCCAACCGAACTCCATACACCATAAAACCTTACAACAGGCTTTCAAACTTTAAGAATTAAGACCTCCTTAAGTTAAAATATACTGTAACACATACATTCACATTTAATATTAGCTTTACGACTAGACACTAGATGAATAAATTGCCAATTTGTCAACCAGAAACTAAACTAATTTGTAAATATGCTTGAGTAATAAAAGTTTCTTGTTTCAAAAGTGGGAACTGTTGACTGTGACTGTAGTCTGTCTGTAGACACTGAAATTGAGGGAAAAGGGACGAAAAGAAAAAGAAAATTAAAAAATTTACCTCTTCACGTCTCTTGGCCCATCTTCCACATGGACTTTCTTCTAATATTTCACTCTCATCATCGGAATCCTCTCCACCATCCGGGCACACCGTAGTCCTTTGCTCATTATGATCATTACTAGACCTGCTCCCAGTCATTGCCACCCGGGAATTCTCTCAAAAAACCTACTGTTGACGATTCAAAATATGATTCGAAAATTTACACTAAAGCACTATTATTTATTCGAACTAACAATTATTATTAAATGCTATCAATTCCTTAAAATTGAATATGTTTGTAATAATTTCTAATCGAATGTTTTATGTAGATTTTGGATTCAATTCACAATTCAAATCTTTGATGATCGTTAATTTTCGTAACCCGTAATGCTGAATGTGTTACTGGTACTGGTAAAATGATCGAATAGTGTTTTCCAAAGAATAGAGTTTTCCAAAAGTAAATCACCAAAAAATTTCACAACACACTGACTGACTGTAGTTTGTAGTTGGTTTATGGTATTATGGTAGTTGGTAGTTCGTGAGTAGTCGTCAACTACTAAACCGGATTTTCGTTATAGTCGTAGTGATAATTAATTTGTAGAAAATTTGAATTTGAATCGTAGAGTATGGAGTTTCAGCAAGTTTCCACGTTTGGGTTTTGATTAGAATTATTAGAAAATTATTTGAGAAACAACTGCAAAATAAAATACTTCCTCTACAACTATACAATAATTTTTATGTAATTTTACAGTAATGTGTAAAATAAAATCTAGTCAAAATCTCTTTTGACTTGATGTGTGTGTGCGAAGACGGAGAGTTGTGGTAGTAATGAGTAACTAGAGAAATTCTCCCGTCGTTTTTACCGACACCACCGAGGTTAGTAGTAAGTAACTCTTTTTATGTTTTGTCGTCGATGATGATGATGATACAAAATATCCACACAATTTTATCCCAAAATCCATAGATCGAAAGCCAAAAAAAAAGCTACTCGTGTGTTCTACGTTCTTCGTGTTGTTTACAGCACCAAAGACTTGCGAAGACAAGACTGAAGGATGAGCCTTAAAAAATTCAACGGAGTGGAGACTGTGTGATGAGATGAGGAGGAATCAATGCATGACGCACTCGTAGAAACATTTAGACGATGGGCTCAAATCTGCGCACAGACTAATTTTTGCGCGGGAAATCAGACCACATTATTCTTGACAATTTTCAATTTATTTCTGTACCAAGGGTACGTGATGTAATTTGAAATGTCGGCAGCAATTTTTTGATCAAACCAACGTCTTAAAACTAGTGTTAAAGTTGAACGACTAATGACATTACTTAAACGATGCAAATCGTTTTCTTAATTACCTTATCTAACTTCCAAAACCAAGGGAATTAAAACATCCCTTTTCATAAACTTCTGTCTGTAGCAAATATTATGTGCAACATCTTGCTGAAGTTGAATGACAACAGCTGCCGATGCAAAACCTTTTTTATTATCTAACGCCCTAGGGAGTTATTTAAATTCAATTCCTACTAAGTAAGTAAAGGGAGTTAAAATCTTTAATAATAGTGTGCCATGTCAAATGTAGCAATAATGTGAGTTGGCTTTTTTTAAGAAGGAGCAACGTCTTAAAAATAATGCTAATTTGAATTTGCGTGTTGAATGCCTGTAATATAATATGACAACGCTGACAATAAGCATTGACCCGTTGAGATGAAAATTCATTTTTTACTGTCTAAATTAAAGGGATTTATTTAAAGTGTAAGTACTACTGACATGGATTTAAAATTCTCCCTTTTTAAGGAAATTTTGAGTAGGCTCCTGTTCCTGGAGCCTGGAGGATAATTTGTGATAACATTTTCGATCCTTTCCTTTACCTGTAGACTGTACAAAGCGAAAGAGACTTGCGCTATAAAGTACCCAGAGAGCGGCAATCATTAGCATGCTTTTTGTCCTATACAGCTACACTAGTTAAGTGAAGTACTCGGTCCTGAAGTTTTCTTTCGCTTAAAAAAGGTCAAGTGCCTACAAATCATTGACAAGCACTACAACTTTGACTTTGACATTTCATCCTGTCGGTAGTCAATAATTTAAAGGTTGTTATATTATTGTGATTGTTTACACGATTGATTGTGATTACGTGATATTAAGTGTACCTATAGTATAAACTTTTCCAAATGTGTTTTAAGCATTGTTTTGGCTATGAATGACGAATGAAGCTACTTAATTTTTGACAGTACACTTTACGGTAAGTGACAACCCGTCACAAGAGACAAGGCACCGGGGTAGGGTTTGAAATTCAAGTTGCAAGTAAGGATTTTTTTTATCCAAATTTTCAATTTACAGAAGATGACATAAGGACTAAACGGGTTATGACTTATGACCTTTTGAGTTTCTCACCGATCTAGAAGCAAATGTTTAAAACTACTGTTGGTTTTTGATGTGTTTTTGTATGCATATTAAAAACTGTAGGCACTTTGTGTGAAGTGAACAGTGACAACCGAGTTTTTACAAGAGACTTGTTTCAAATCCTTCAGGGTTCTTCCCGGGAAATATTTATTATTATTATTATTATCACTTTAATCACATGGACATGTGGGTATTTCCGTCAGGTCGCCGAAAAGGTCAGTTTTTAGCGACAAAGTTTGGTTATTTGGACATACAGACAAGAAATGTACATTTTGTCGAAACCGAAAGAACATGACGTGACCTTACGTTTTAAGGAACTGCTCAGTTATGAAATGGGAATTTAGAAGGGCATGAAATAGGAATATTTGAATATTTAGAATATAACACACCACCTTACCCTAGTTCTAGTTCCTAGTATACTTTCATGTTTCATGTCATATCCACCCTTCTTACAGTACAACCTAATCCATAATCTGAAGTATTCTGAATGAGGCAAAAAGTTGTAAGTAGTTTGTAGTTAGACGCATTTCATATTAAATGATATATTCACTATGTTCGAGTAACTACTAGTACACGAAAATGATTGTGAGTGGTTATCCAAACAATGATTTCCTTATGATCTAGAATCTAGAAACTTGAAATGAATTATGAATTGGTTATTTTTCCTCTGTGAATGCGTGAATGAATACTCACTCGTGTTTCCATCGTGTGAGTGTTTAGTTTATTATCTTTATCGAGATGTGTAATGCTAAAGCATATTGATATATGTACTGAAATTCGAATTTCGAATGTAAACATTATTTATTCCGTGAGACATTTACTAAATCTAATAATCTAATCATCATTTTTTGAGATTTTGAGATCCGTGGGAATGGGAAGGTATTAAGTATTTGTAAAAAGATGTCAGCTTTATTTTTGAAGTATGAATATTTACAGGACAAAAGTCAACTCCATGCAATCGCGAAACCAGGGAGGGGGGATAGGTGATTTAGCCGCTACCATAATCCAATTTTTAACATGGGTAATGGGTGGACATAGGGACATTTAATTCAAAATGGCCACCTAGTGAGATTAGCCCCCTCTATGAACATTTTCTAGATCCGTCACTGACTCCATGGTTTACTATAGCGTCAGCTTACATTTACAAGTTAATTCACGTGTCATCAGTATCGGTTTCATTTTATTAATGTAATCTCCATACATGTCCACATGCTTCATAATCATTTATATTCATCATAATGTTATATTTAAGAATGTGTTAATCTTAAGAAAATAAATGAATTATCGTTATTTCAGACAGGGAAAACGGACGCAGCAGTACGCATAATGTATTTCATCGAACATTAAAAATTATAACATTTATGTCTTGATTTGAACTAACACGATTAGGGACTTGACTTAGATTACAAATATTTCGATGGATCATAAAAAATAGAATTGTGATGGAAATTTTCAGCGAGGACTCTGTATATGTAGTCTGTCCTCCGATGACTCCGGTTCAAGTCGAGTTAGAAGTTGAATGACAAGGGGATTTATTGTGCTTGCTCATAATGCTCGTATGAAATCTGAGAAGACATTTTATAGTCATATGACGCACTAACTTCCTTCACAGCTCCAAATTATTCCTTGTATGTAATATTAATAAAATATTAGCATTTAATATTTTAAAAGTTTAAGTGGTAGAATTTTTTGTTCCTTATTCTGGCTTCTGTTTCTAGTAATTATTTAGCTACATAGAGAAAAGACTTAAGGCATTGCACTTTAGTGCTCTTGTATGTGTAGGTATGTTGGCTTTCCTTGTCACTGTCTTTTACTTATGTGTCGTCTTGGACTTGATATTTATCTTCGTCGTAAAAAGTATAGGTAGTAACTCTTTCTTCTATATTTGGTATTCTATATTTTTGTGAACCCTCCTCTTTGGGAGCTTTGAGATTATATCCTTTGACTGCGATGTCGTCTCCTTTTACTTGAACTTAACCTTTGGTCTTCTTGATTTGATTAGTCTGCCTCTGCTCCTACTGGAAAGTACCTAGTTCAAAAACAAATATCTTGTCTGTCTGGTCTGGTCTGCTGGAAAAAAAGAGTGCGAGACCTGTGTGTGTCTGAGCTTCGACATGAATATGATGTAAGTCCCTGTCCCTAGTCTGTAATGCTCATTAACGTTAAATTGATAAAAGCAGAATCGAGACTTGTAAAATTCATCATTTCATTTTCCGCCTTCGTTTGTTTCATAGATAATTACTCAGTCCTATGCGGTAGTAAAGAAAAGCATAAAAGATTCAAAATAGAGCGTGACTGTATTTAAGGAAAGGGACAGAGCACCTCATCATTGTTTTTTATAAGAAAATTGTTACACAGGTATTGTGGTTGTAATTATCATTAGCATCGTTATCAAAAAGTCTACTTACTGTTCAATTCATTATGGTAGTAAAATTAGTTTAACAAATATTTAAATGTTGCAACGACTATCAAAAATAATAAATAATAATATTATTGATTACATATTTTTTTCATTAAATGAGAAAAATATAAGATCAAACTCTAAAATTGTTTGTGAATTTAATTGAAGGAGGAGGAAGAAAATGGTTTGCTACGCACTTTCACCTACAAATCAGGAAACGAAAGATGTGCGACGGGGTAAACTAGTTCTTGAGGATGGGGCTGAGTTCCCAGGCCTCATTTTTGGGGCACCGAATTCCGTTTCTGGGGAAGTTGGTAAGTTCAGTGGTTTATTTTTATTTGCACGAGTGATTTTACTATTGAGTACATTTAGGTATGCTAGTACTGTTAATGGTAATATTTAATGAACTCACTTAGCACTGAGCATGTAGCATGCTGCATTCGTAGATGCGCATTGGAATTTTATTATTAGACTGTGCCAGTAAATGAGTTTGGCTTTGTGTAATTATACTCATTAAATAATTTAATAATAAAAAATAGCTTAATAATTTAAAAATATAAAATTACTCACACTACGTCTGACCCTGTATTGCGGAGCTGGTCGAGCGTGTAACTTGTCCGTTCTTTCTCCTGAATTTGAATTTAAATTGGATCGTGTGGGATCTTGTTTACTTGAGAAAGTAGAAAGTAGAGAAAATGCATTTCAAAGGGTGTTGTTGCTGTCTATCACAAACTCCTACGTAAATGAGTGAGAAAGTGTTTTACAATTCTGTGTTTCAATGAGACTGATTCATTCAATTAACATCCTGTTTCTATTTCCCGATAGACACCACAGTTTTTATTTTTTTTTGTATGGATGGAGTAGACTGTCATAATAAAACGTCACTCGTTTTAGAAAATTTTAGGCTGCGACAACCGAGAGTTAGAATATGCCAGGGCCAGAATGTCGTAGAGCAAGGGGAAGTCCATTAAAATACTATGCAATTCGTGTCCCTACCTTCAAAATCCAACTCACTTGGCCCCACAATAGTGTGCAGTGTTAAAGGATTGACGTATTACCTACTTGTGTGAGATGCCGCAGTGTATCTTTAAATACCGTAAATGACCGAATAAGCACCGGGTCTCAAATAAGCGCCGGGCTGTCAGTCCAAAATATTTAATTAGCGCCGGGGGCTCAAATAAGCGCCGGGTCTCCAATGAGCGCTGGGCTATAAATAACCCCTATAGGCTTAAAAAAAAGTATATTTATCCCATAGATGATTTCAAGTTGACCATTTAAAATGTTATCCTTTGCTTTACAAAAACCATAATTAACTTGTGAATAATGTGTTTTGCTTTTACTGTATCTTAATGGCAAGCGTAATAGTGCGTTAGTTGTAAATAAAAAATTGTCTCTCTCTCTAGAACATTTTTTAAATAGCTGAATGACAGTAGGATCACATTTTGGTTAAAAGAAATCTCCGATAAACATTATTTTGTCTTTAATAAAAATAAACACAAAAACTGTTGTTTTACTTTTGTATGAATTATTTTCTTTTTTTGACTGCAAACTTAAGTTAAAAAATTAAACGCCGGGCTCAAATAAACCCCGCCCTGTCGCTCCTAAATATTTAATAAGCTCCCGGGCGGTTATTCGGTCATTTACGGTAATTATGCCAGACTGACTACTTAGATTATGGTAAACATTCGTGACCATGAGTAAATTTTTAGCGTTGATAAAAATTCTGATTTAGGAGTTTTCAAATAGTAAAGAAATACAGATATGCGAAGACTTGTACACAAAATTTTAAATTATGTTTAGCGATTCGAAAATTTCTTAACAATGCAATATTTGCATTTTCCTGACTCCAGTTACTTATTGGATAGGGACAATACCCGTGTGTACAAACTTCGTTTGTTGCCACTTTAAAAATGCACTTACCTCATGTGGGGGAATTTTGAAAGTCATATATAGCATTAAAATGATATACATATTAAAGCCTGTAGGGAAATAACGTGTCGATTGCTGGGCGCTGGGTGACTTCGCTCTGGGGAATTTTCTTATAATATTTTTCTTATAATTTGTGAGTTGAATGTTTTTAATCTCCCTACATACATTCAGCAGAGTCAATATTTATACTCTCTGGTTGCTGATTAACCGTTTGAGCATGAGGAAGAAATGTGTTGTTGTTGCCGAGAATTGAACCCTGATCCAATTTTTGAAGTCCCCCGCTTTCCCCACTTTCACATTCAATTATTATGACATTATAAATGTCTACAAATTATTGGCAGTGATTTTGGCCTGATTTTGGATTGAAAAAAAGAGCAAGATCATTGCAGCGCTACAAGTAGTAAAATTGCAAGTCTGTGCTGAAGTATATGTATGCATTTAAATTTGAATGCTCTTATAGCAGGATTATATTATGTTTATGGTAGTATAACAATCTTGGCATCGACTTCAAGTATTTCTTGATATATTACTTATTTACATGAATTATGAATCAATCTTATTTATTCTGCGGTTCATTTTATTCCTGATAATGATATTTGATATTGCACAACATTTTTACTGCATTTTCAAAAAACGTGATGCATATAAAATATTGTATAGCCCTCTCCAAAAATTTCCAAACAGGGTGCAATTATATTATATGGAGTTTCACACTGGTTGAGATTGTTATAATGCATTTTTTGATTTCTCTAGAGTATTAATAATTTTCGGAAGTTTTACATACATACATAGTAAGTGTAGCGCAACTGCGAGTGCATGTACCTATTGTGCTGGGATTGGTGAAGCGTAGACAGATGTGAATGTATGGGCCTCCAACGATTTATAATTATAATTATCTGTATTTTTGAGCGACTATGGTGTTATCATTGAGTGATGGGGAGAGCCTATTAATATGAAATTAATTAAACACTTGACACTGAAATTTCCTAGTATTTCAAACTGGCATGGTGGGCTATGCAGAGTCAATGACGGATCCTTCCTACTTTGGCCAAATTCTGGTTCTCACGTATCCTCTCATAGGTAACTACGGTATCCCCGACGAAGAAAAGGATGAGTATGGATTTTTTAGGTAAGCCAGATACATGGACCTATGTATGACATTTTGTTTGTATGTGTGTACATGTGCACAGTTATGTAGTTGGGATTGCAACTCCCTGTGGGTTGTCGTTGACGACGTCGTTATTAAAATAGAATATCATATAGATACAGATGATGGGTATAACGACAAAGGTAAAGATAATAATATGGTGGTGTAATAGTATAAATGATTGCCAAATTTGCCGAGGCGGTTCTTGGTAAAAAGAGGAAAGAGATGGCGAGCAAAGATTTGTGGGTACATATATATATAATGCAGTATTTCTAAAATGCAGATGTATTTTGATGTCTTAAGGCATTTTGAATCTCGGAATATATGGGCTTCAGGCCTTGTAGTGGGTGAAGTGTGCGATTTTCCCAGTCACTGGAACTCATCCACTGACATTTCGACATGGATGCGTAAGCAGAGTGTACCCGGTATTTATGGAATTGACACCCGGCAGCTTACGAAGCATATAAGAAACAAAGGGACGTGTCTTGGGAAGATTGTTGTCGAGGGCAGTGATGTGGATCTTCCTTTCAAGGACCCTAACCTCACCAACCTTGTTAATGCAGTGTCGTTCAAAGTAAGTCAGAGTCAGGCGCGATTTGAGATTCTTTCCCTTGGACTAGTTATTTTCTCGTCCTTTTCTCTCTGTTTTCTTTCGCGGGCAATGTTATGGGAAGTTTAATTATGATACTACCTACTATTACGATACGAGGAAGAGGTATATGAAATTATGATAAGATATGGTATTATACTTGAGCTATTGTGTGATGTAATGTCAAGGAATCTTTTATTCATTCAGCTTCAAGGCAGTACATCTCATTATCATTACTTTTTGCGTATAGTATTTTAGTATTTTTAGCCTCCGAGTTGTTGTTTTGTTGAAGCATGCTGAATAGAGGTAGAATTTGTTGCATAGTCTAGATAGGTACTCTATATTGCGTAATATATAATATAATATTCTGTGATAATGACTTCTCATCGTTGGATGTGTTTCGTGTTTTCATCAGTTCTTGATCTTGGCTTGTAAACAAAGAAGAAATTAAGTATCTATGCATATGCATGTATTTGTTCCGGGAGACTTTGTGAGTGTCGAGTGTGAAGCTAATCCCAAAAGCAAATTAAAATTAGAATGATCATGAAAATAGTGATAATACTATTCGTACAAACTCATTTGAGTTTGCTTTCCTTTGTTGTTTTCTATATTTCAAAATGGTATTGTAGGAATCTCATGTTTACAACCGCTCGGGGTCACCAAAAATTTGCGTCGTAGACTGTGGATTGAAGCTGAATCAACTTCGATGTTTACTCAGTCGCGGGGCTTGTGTCGAAGTTGTTCCTTGGAATCACGAAATCAACAGCAAGTCGTACGATGCAATTTTTATAAGTAATGGGCCTGGAGATCCGCAGATGTGTAAGGAGACGATTGAGAATCTACGGCAGCTCATTAATGCACCGAATCCCAAGCCAATTTTCGGTATTTGCCTTGGCCACCAGCTCTTGTCTTGTGCGGCGGGATGTGAAACTTTTAAAATGAAGTAAGACTTGATAAAGTGTAAAACTTTTAAAGGGAAAAGGACATATTTTAGCAATTTTATTGGGCGGAATTATTTACATGTGAGAAGAAAAAAACAACTGGCATTTTTGACAACGACAATGTGTCAGGTGTCAAGAGTATGATGATATAAAGTAACGCCCTAAAAATGTGTGTAGGTTGTATGCATGTAGGTAAGTGTTATTTCTTATTTTCTTATTATATTTTAATTCAAGATTTGGGCATCGTGGGCACAATCAGCCTTGTGTTCATGAAGGCACGAGACGATGCTTCATTACATCACAAAATCATGGTTTTGCCGTTAATACTGATACTTTGCCAAGTGGATGGGAACCTTTATTTACCAATGCAAATGATGGGACAAATGAGGGCATTGTACATTCCACTCTCCCATTTTTCAGGTACCTACATATTGTACTACGTTTTATCTATTTCGTATATTTATTTATTTTTTGGATTTACAATTTTCTATACTTTTTATTTTGTTTTTATTGGTGTTCTTTTTGTCCTGTTTACATGATTTACTATTATAATTGAATTCCTGCTTCTGCTTAGTAATTTATTAGTGGTGTTGTTGGTTTTTAGTGTTCAGTTTCATCCAGAGCACACGGCTGGGCCAGAAGATTTGGAATTCCTTTTTGATATATTTTTACAACTTGCAAAGCAAAATAAAGCTGAGGCCAGAATCCCAGTGGGGGATATTATCACTTCACACATTCAGCGCTCCTCCCCTAGCCCAGAATTAATTGCGAAAAGAAAACAAATCCCGAACAAAGTTCTAATATTAGGCTCTGGGGGACTCTCCATTGGACAAGCTGGAGAATTTGACTATTCCGGTTCACAAGCTATTAAAGCGCTGAAGGAGGAGAAAATAAGTACGGTTTTAATCAATCCCAACATAGCAACTGTACAAACATCTAAAGGACTTGCGGATAAAGTTTACTTCCTACCCATTACTCCCGACTACGTTGAACAAGTAAGCAAACAGTAGATGACAAGTAAACCGATAGAAGTATTAATGATCCAAGAGTTGAAGTGGAAAAGGAAATGTTCACCGTGAAATAGTAATAATAATATGCTCATGATTATTATCACTAGGTAATAAAATCGGAGCGACCGGATGGTGTTTTACTTACATTTGGTGGACAAACTGCTCTCAATTGTGGGATTGAATTAGACAAAAGGGGTGTATTTGAGAAATATCATGTGAGAGTTTTGGGAACATCAATCTACTCCATTATTGTTTCAGAAGATCGAAAACTTTTTTCCGAGAAAATTGCTGAAATCGATGAAAAAGTTGCTCCTAGTTACATTGCTTCTACGGTGGATGAGGTTTGTATGAGATATGTCACATTTTTTTCGTGACTTATGGTGTTAATGAAAAGGACGATTTTTGTCTCCAGTCATCCGTAAAATCAAATCGTATTTTATTTTAAAGGCACTGGAAGCCGCAGAAACATTAGGTTACCCAGTGTTGGCACGTGCGGCCTACTGCCTGGGTGGATTAGGATCGGGATTCGCATGTAACACAGATGAGCTTAAAAGCTTAGCGACACAAGCTTTAGCTGGTTCAAGCCAACTTATCATTGATAAATCTTTGAAAGGATGGAAAGAAGTTGAGTATGAAGTTGTGAGAGATGCGTACGATAATTGCGTCACTGTAAGTATTCCTAGCCCAAAATAATTTGAAATCCCGATTTTGAGCTTCAATAAAACAAATGCATTTAAAAATGATAATATTTGCATTTTTTCTTAGGTTTGCAACATGGAAAATGTTGACCCCCTTGGTATCCATACCGGAGAGTCAATTGTAGTTGCTCCTAGTCAAACGCTAAGCAATAAAGAATATTTCATGCTGAGAGCTACAGCGCTGAAAGTAATCCGACATTTAGATGTTGTCGGGGAGTGTAACATTCAGTATGCATTAAACCCCAGTTCCCAACAATACTACATTATAGAGGTAATCGTTTTGACACACATCATCAGTTAATTCGTAATTATTGGAATTTAGGTGTTCAAACTTATTACAATACAAAAAAAATTGCATGTGACTTAGGTTAATGCAAGATTGTCAAGGAGTTCGGCACTTGCAAGTAAGGCGACCGGTTACCCCCTTGCATATGTGGCAGCAAAACTTGCACTAGGTAAATCTTTGGTAGAACTTAAAAATTCTGTAACTGGAACAACTACCGCTTGCTTTGAGCCTAGCTTGGATTACTGCGTCGTCAAAGTCCCTCATTGGGATTTCAGAAAATTTTCTGGGGTCAGCACAAAGGTAACAGATCGAGAAAAAAAATCAAATATTACAAATTAAAAAGTCAAGAAAGTTAAGAAATTGATAAGTCAGCTCAATTAAGTTGTTATGTGTGTGCTTGGCTGAACATTCACATTTTCTTGTCTTAGATTGGAAGTTCTATGAAAAGTGTTGGAGAAGTTATGGCCATAGGACGAAAATTTGAAGAAACCTTCCAAAAAGCACTGAGAATGACAGACGAAAATGTTTTGGGATTCGATCCGAATATTAAAGCTGTTTCGGATGAGGTAAATTAAAGGCTTTCCGTAGTATTTGAAGAGCCGAAAAATGTAATAAGAATTTGTATCTATTTAAAACTCCAATAATCAACCACGGCTTTGTTTCATTTTTACAATTTCAGGAATTGGAATGTCCCACTGATCAGAGAATGTTAGTTTTGGCTGCTGCCTTGAAAGCTGGCTATAGCATCGACAAGTTGTACAATCTAACCAAAATAGATCGTTGGTTTTTGAAGAAGATGCAAAATATTATTCAGTTTCAACTTGGCCTTGAACAACTATCTACGGATCAATTGCACCAGCAACAGGAAATTATCCTGACGGCGAAACAATTAGGGTTTTCTGACAAGCAGATTGCTACATGTGTCAAAAGCACTGAGTTGGCAGTAAGAAACATCCGAGAGAATTTTAGTAAGTGTCTATGTTATATATTTACTATTTACCCCATTGTCTGCCGTATTGCTAATTTTATGTTCATCACATCATAAATATTGTCCTTGCTTAATTTCTACTGTTTAATGTTTTTTCTATAGATATACATCCTTTTGTAAAACAAATTGACACAGTTGCTGCTGAGTGGCCTGCCTCCACTAACTATTTGTATTTAACCTACAATGCTGAAACGCATGATATAAGTTTCCCTGGAGGTCATATCATGGTTATTGGTAAACACTTTTTTTTTTCCGTATGTAATTACACTTATGGACCACATTCAGTGTGACGTTGAATATGGATACACATTGATTATTTCTAAAAGGGAAACATTGTGCATGGCTCGTTGTGTAATTGTTATGCATTGTATATTGTATCTTAATTTACTATTTAGGTTCTGGTGTTTATCGAATTGGAAGCTCCGTGGAGTTTGATTGGTGTGCTGTGGGTTGCATTCGAGAGCTTCGAAGATTGGATAAGAAGACAATTATGGTTAATTATAATCCCGAAACTGTGAGTACAGACTATGATGAGTGCGATCGTTTATATTTTGATGAGATGTCATTTGAGGTAAAATAAAATTTTTACAATTATTGTCAAATTTTGGGACTATATATTATCCAGACGACAAATTGACTTACTATTGCATTCAGAAAAATTAAACAATTTTAATCTATTTCCTAAATTCAGGTGGTAATGAACATCTACAACTTGGAAAATCCAGACGGTGTCATTTTAAGCATGGGTGGTCAACTTCCAAATAATATTGCAATGGACTTGCATCATCAAAATGCCAAGATTTTAGGAACTTCTCCTGAGTGTATTGACAAAGCAGAAAATCGCTTCAAGTTTTCAAGAATGCTCGATCAAATAGGAATTTCCCAGCCAAGGTCGTGATGCTAAAATAAATTGAGTCGAATGATTATTTGAGTCGTTGGCTTGTATCATTATCTATGTATTGTTTATTGAATTGTATTGTATTGAAATTTTGTAAATTATAACATTGTAGGTGGAAGGAGTTGACAAGCTTGGAATCAGCTATAAATTTTAGTGTTGAAGTTGGATTTCCTTGTCTTGTACGTCCTTCGTATGTTCTCAGTGGAGCTGCTATGAAAATTTGTCATACTATTTCAGACTTGCAGAAATATCTCAAGTCGTGCAGTGTACTAACTAAGGATCGTCCTGTAGTTATTTCTAAATTCATAACAGAAGCCAAGGTTTGTATTTTTTTTACTGTAGTTTCCAATCTTTACCAATTGATTTGATTGCAAAGTTTTACTGCATTTACTGGGAATTTGATCTCTTATAAATGTGAACTTTAATTACTTAACTGTTACTATTTTAGGAAATCGATGTTGATGCAGTTGCTTCCGAGGGAGAGATAATTTGTATGGCGGTTTGTGAGCATGTTGAAAATGCTGGTGTTCATTCAGGAGATGCAACTTTGGTGACGCCTCCTCAAGATTTGAATCCCGAAACTGTTACTAAAATTAAGTCCATCTGTCATGCCATTGCTAAATCTCTGAGTGTGACTGGGCCTTTTAATATGCAACTCATCGCAAAAGTAAGTGAAAGTATATCAGCTCAGTGGATGCCAAGTTGATTTTTGTAATTCAAACATGATTTCAGCCTCGATTTATCTTGGAAAATCGATATTTTAGAATTAATAATGTTAACACTATTTCAGGATAACGAGTTATCTGTCATAGAATGTAATGTTCGAGTTTCCCGTTCTTTTCCATTTGTGTCCAAAACTCTGGATTACGACTTTGTGGCAACAGCAACTAAAGTTATTGTGAGAGAAAAGGTTGAACCTATAAATGTCATGAATGGATGCGGTCGAGTCGGTGTTAAAGTCCCTCAGTTTTCTTTCTCGCGCTTGGCTGGTAAATAATAATACGAATTTAAAATTTTTTGTGTAGTTCTTAAGCACTTGTCTTTAGTAGCGTATCTATGTGCCACACAATTGAGTATTGATCCTTGTTTTCTAGGTGCTGATGTAATGTTAGGAGTTGAAATGGCGTCTACTGGAGAAGTAGCCTGTTTCGGCGAGAATCGCTACGAAGCATATTTAAAAGCTATGATTAGTACTGGCTTTACAATTCCACAAAAATCTATTCTTTTATCTGTGGGTACATATAAGGTATGTTGTTTTGCGTAGATATAGAATACTTTCTTGTTATCTTTCACTGGTAATCAAAATTCAGTTTTATAATTCGACAAAACTTTTTTAATAACTTATTGTTTCGCATTTTAATATATTTAGCATAAAGCGGAACTTGAACAATGTGTGGCCACACTGCAAAGAATGGGATTTAAATTGTATGGCAGCATGGGAACTGCTGATTTTTACATGGAGCATGGTATTGCGGTAAGTAACCTTAAATATTTTTGTACATTCACTTCATGTCGGTATAATAAATAACTCAAATTCGACAGTAATTTTAAGCTAAAAGAAGGAGCTCTATATTCAGCATAGGGAGTAATAATCTTGCATAATAACCAACAGTAGCTCCATGCCGGTTCATAGACTCTAGCGGGCGCACTCAATAATAATATATATTTTTCACCTATACATGTAACTATAATTATATACTTGTAGTAATGTATGCATTTGTGTATGGTTAGCTTTTCTTTAAAAATCAGAAGTCTTGAAAAATTAAATTATAATTATACTTTAGAAGGTTACTCTATTCTATTGTGCATCGTGCCTCTGGAAATCGATAAAGGCACTCTATACCCTATACAGATATAATTTCGTAAGGTATTGGTAGGTGGCACGACAACGTTACCAGAATCCACCATTGAAAGATATTTGATGCTTAAATGACCGCATTTTGATGTAAGGATGATGAGGGATGAGGGGGTTCTCTAAAACGAGGAAATCGGGTTGCACTCGGAATGAATCCATGTTGTAAATCTTCGGGAAGGTATCTTACATTTGGTCGTCGTGGTCTGAATAGTGGATCTTCGGGTAGAACTTCAAAGTCTTCGTGAATCGATGTCACGTAGGGTGCGGGTGAAGGGCTGGGAGCCTGGGGAAAATGGAATAAACTGCTACCTACGCCAGTAGTGTCAAACCTCCGTGGACCTCCTATGGACGAATTCTTAGAGGAACTGGCTCGAGGTGGTGTAGGAAGTTTACGATTCATGAAAAAATTATCCATAGGACTTGTTCCTGCAGGAGGGGCTGAATTTAAGCTTAAGAGCGTCGTTGAGGTTTCATCAGGAAGATCTAAAGGTGGTAACGTAGATTTCACATATTCACCCAATTTAGGACCAATTAAATTCTTCAGGTGTTGTGCCTGTCTCTGTTATAAAACGAAATAATTAGTATTTTGTGAATGGCAGTTAGAGAGAGAGAGAGATATGCGTATAATGTGCGTGTAAATGGTGCCTAAAATTTAGTTTATAGTTTACCACGTATTCGTCAATTTTTGGGATGTCAATTGGTGTAGCCTGTAATTCCATTTTTCTCATAAGCCGGCACAGATTCTCGACATGTAAGGTGTACATGGTTGCTACGGGATATGATTTAAATTCCAATGCCTTGGAAGCCATCCGGAGGAAATGCCTTACGTAGAATTCTATAACCATGACACTTCTCATATTTGAAAATGTGGTGACGGGAGGTTGATCCAAATCGATGGATTTTCTTTTCTCCATTTGTGGAATGATATTCTTGATAGTTGCTTCAGCACGTCTTTTTTCTTTCTTCTCTTTTTGAATTATATTCTTTTTTTTCTGGAGTTGTGCGTACCGTTTTCGATAATTCTCTTGTTTTCTGTCACTATCGCCAGCAATTTGATGCACGACGTTTTGAAGCATCTACGGTAGCAAAGAAAGAGTTTTTATGATTAACGTAATGGTTAATGGTTGTTATTAATATATGTACTACCTATGTATTATTACGTTTTGAATTGGTGTACTGTTTTGGTACAGAATTTTAAAGTTGAGGAACTTACATTATCGTTCCATTGATCATTTTGTGGTTTCTTCTTCTTTTTCTTTTTGCCTTTTTTGCCTGTACGAGTGTCATCATTATTATTGCTATCCAGATCGTTCATAGGAAAATTGGGGTGTAGCTGTCGAATTTATATAAAAAGTTCATCAGTGGATTTACATTGTTTTGCATGTCTATTAAATGTGAAAGCGGAGGACTAACATTAAGAAGAGTGTTGGTACTTACAATAAAAAGCAGATCCTTGTCTGGAGATGTGATAAGTTTATACAGTTCCTTGAAATCCGCCGTTGGATAAAATGAATCTGGATCTTGCAAGCACGTTAAATTCCGGAAGCTATGAATGCAATAATTGATTAAATTACTACGGATTCGTTTCAGAATAGCTTGAACTAATCTCGTGTTCTCTGGGGCATTGCTCCGCAACATGTCATAGTTATCAACGAAAAAGTTCCCTAAATGTCCCTTCCCTAAACTATCGTAGAGTTTCTCCAGCATCTTCGTCAGTTGAGTACCAGGCTCTTCATCATTCCAAGACAGGAAATTTTCTTCACACATTTTGTAGATGATATTACGAATGTGTTCAAGGCCTATTCCCTTCGGGCCCAGAGGGGAAATAAAAGCCCGAAATAAAAGAGAGGAGAAAATGTAGGTTTGCCAGTGAGCATTTTTGAAGGTGTTGAGTAGGAAATTCTCTGCTTGACAAAAGTTTAGTTGCCATTCAAGGGATTGATGAGCATTAAAAAATTCTACGGATCGAAATCCTTGTGGAATCATATTACAACCGTAGTCAATGAGACTGTCCACCTGAGATCGTGATAACCATCCAATTTCTTCCGGACCTCCTTGAGAGGACTCCATGGTGAAGGATCGAGGTAGTACTCTTTGTTTGAACCACAGCTCGGAGGTCGGAGACCAATGTTTACTTCGGACTGTCGGTGTAAATGTGTGGAGAGCTTTGAAATTTTCAATCTCATCATTCTCAGGCACTTGGCTCACCGAGCAACGGATTGTAGCTCCAAGGACTTGGGCTTGATTAACGTGGGACTGCTCAATTCCGATTTTACATCCAATCATATTGAAGTCACGACAGGCATTTGCGGCGAACTGTGTTGAACTTAAGTAGTGACGCGTGATGTAGTCAGAGTCGTGTGTGAGCGAGGTAGTGCGACTCTCACCTCCGACATCACTGTCAGAAGATATATCATCATCATCTTCTTCTTCGCTAGTGGCATTCTTGTGATCGAAATCATCAACATCCGTTTTATCTATCTTAACTGGAATCAAACAGTCTGACGGGATTCGGGCTGGAGATTGTCCAGGAAGGATGGGAGCTTTCTGCTTCGGTAAATAGTCTCGCAAGCTTTTTAATTCCAATTGTCGACGTCGGACTTGGACTAGGATTTCTCCACTAGCTATTGAGCTAGCTTTTGAGATGGCACTGCAAGTTTGTAAATCAAATTTTCAAACTTTAGTATGTATTAAAATTAAATATTTGTATGATTCCATCAAACATGAAATTTGTCCAAACCAAAATCCAAACACAATGAAAATGGGAAAACCTTGACGCGGACAATGATTCATACCCAGAACTCGGATATTCCTTTAGGTTGGACATGGGTTGAACTGCTGGTGGTGGAGGGGAAGTATTAGATACTCGTTGACCCTTATTTTTGGCATAAATTTCCTCAGCATCCTTTTCTTGTCTGGAACTATTACAAAAAAGGAAATCATTGATGAATAAATACGGACATACTGAGCAAGTAACCTATTTTTAAACTTTAGGAATGGAAAACATAATAATATTTATATATCTCAATTGCAAGGCACGGTATCTCCAAGCAATTACATGGAAATATTTTTGTAAACTACAATATCTTGAAAAATAACAGTACTCTCAAACTACGTCCGTCCACGTCATATTTTGTTGAGTTACCTTCGAGGCGAGGTAGGAGGACGTAGACCATTAGAATGTTTCAGTGGTTCAATAAAAAAGGTTGGTTTAGAATTCGATTTTTTGTCATTTGTTCTAGAGTTGGCTGAAATAGCGTGTACTCTAATTTCAGGAATACTTGTGTCCTGAAAATTAAAATTAAGTAAAGACTAAAAATGTCAAAAAATTGACACGCTCTGATTTTGCTTTGTAGTGTAAATATGTATGAATTTAAGTTGTGCCGCGAAAGTTAATTTACTTGATTGTGAGGATATCCGTTTTCGTTCACTTTTGCTTTTTTAACTCCAGCCTGAAAAGTTTTTGGTGTGAAACTCTCAGTTGGACTTGTTATTCGACTACCTGAACTTGAGTTATTTGATGATGGTGTAAATCTTGCGGGGGCAGCAGACTTACTCACTTTCCTTTCTCTTCCAGGAATCATTTTTTCTCTGACATTTAGATTTAGATTTCTAAACCTCATAGTATCTTCATTGTCAATATCATCATCGTCATCGTCTGAGGGAATAGTTGAATTATAAATGGAGGATTTTGTGTCAGAGGCTCCATCCATAAAATACTCACTAGCTTGGCTGTAGTCGTAGTTGGATCCCTTCGGATTTGATGATAAGGGTTCTGTTCTGTTCACTTCTTCACAGTGAAGGCGAGCGAAACCACGCGGGACTGCAATAATAATACAATATCATTTTTGCCTCCTCAAATTATATTCACCGACAACAGTAATTAATTACAAACACATTATTGGTATTGTATTATATTGTAAATACTCTGATTCTTTTCGTCGGGCTCTTCCATAGACAGTCGAATGACCGGGGAGTCCCCAATAACGGAGGAGTAGTCATTATGTTCAGACTTTCGCCACTCCGACGCTGTGTAGACTTTGTAGTTGTCAAAGTTGATAAAAAATTCCATTGGTAGAATTCCTTCGCACATGTATGAACTGTTATTTGATTTAGCTCTGCATTACGAAAAAGAACCAGAAAATTGTACCGATTTGACATAATTTAGATGTAATGTAATACATTACATTATTAATACATATTCACATATAGGTGTACATATAGTGCATGCATATACTTATATGCTAGAAGTACAGGTACTACTGTCTCTACTACGTCTGGGATAATAATGTTTAATGTGGAAATCTGGAAAGGATTGCATTACTGCACTTATATACGAAACAGTGTGGACATTAGATATAGCTTTTTGCATGGTTTGCAATTTTATTTTTGACTCCTATTATAGTTTTCACGATGGAATTAGAATTAATTTTACTATTTTACCTGAAAATTGCTTCAAGATTATTATACGTCTCATTGTCGGCTTGTTCTTGTGTCGAACTTCGGTAAATGTAGTTTTGGTTGAGAATTTCCCCCATTCCGTGCAATAAAGTGATTTTCCGCTCCCCGGCCAGGACTCCATCGTTCACGACAGTGGACAACTTATCATTCAGTTCTTTCTCTTTCTCACGTTTAAAATCTTTAGCAAGCATCAGAGATCTGTGAACATGATCACATAGTATAGAATAGTTACGTTCTAATCTTTTGTATACTCTATATTCTCTTAAGCTTTTCTATTAGTAATATTCAGGGTTACACGAATACACAATCTGTGAGTTTTGACTGCTTAAGGTTGTAAAATTGTGAGGGTCTGTGCGTATTTGTTATCGTTATCATTTAAATTGAATAGCATGTAAATTTATCATTATTAAAACAAAATAACAAATCAGAACCAGTCGTTAGACACCAGAGAAGAGACGGCAGTGATAATTTTCTATGTTGTAGTGATAATGAAGCCAGTGTCCATGTTATAAACAAATGCTCATTTTTAAATGAAATTTCATTGGACTTGAATAATAATAAAGACGTAAAATATTCAATGAGTTCAAAACATCACGTTTTTTTATCTTGTTGTTATTTACTAATTGGGAGAACTGTACTGTCTACGTGACCTCAAGTTTTTGAAGCTTCGAAAACGCGATCAAATCTGCGAATCGTATTGATAACTTGTATTTTAATCTTAATCACGCACTGTGATGCTGGTTGAATTGTAAAATTAATCGTTAAATTTAAATTATATTTGAATCGCGATAGTTAAAATGTGGTAATGCTTAGGCTTGGCTGCATTACCTTTAGTATTTATTGTGGAAATTTAAATGCTAATTCAACCATGCACTGTTTCTTATTTGTAAAATCTGGATTATTAGAGTCCAAGTCTAACTCAACCTGTGTCACATAGCAGACAGCCCTGAACCTACTGATGTATATTATGGCAAACCTTTAAACTTTAAGATAGTCTGACAGATTTTGAAACACTAATAGAATTAGTGGTATATACATATCACGGTGTACATACACTGTAGACGGTAGAATGAATTTATTAGGACACATTTTTGTATTTGTTTGTATTGCTTACCTCTCAAAATTATCGAAGAATTGAACACACATTAAAGTATTATTTAAGAGAAAGAGGTTCATATCAGTGTTAAACGTGTGCTTCAAACGACGATAGTTATCTTCCTGGAAAGCCTGTATGTATTTAGCAAGTTGTGAACTTCTATTTTGAGACTTTCCGTTATCATCCCCTGACATTTGACGTGACATCTCTGGATACCCATTCTCAGGTGGTGTGTGCCCTGGGAGGTTGTCCAGTCTAAGTTTTGAGTCACAAAGACCCATGTTGAGATATAGGTAGGTATATTATATTTATTGTTCGGCAAGGACAAGAATCCACTCACTCCCAATTTTTTCACTGGCACACTCACAGTAACGCAAAAACGAATCTGGATTTATATTTTATTATTTTTCTTATATTTATTTATATTTAAATGAATGAAACATGACTAGAATTAAAGGTAATAAATTACGTTCTATTTCACGTTAAAGCTAGGTTCACGGTCCTTTGCCAAACAAAATTAGGGCTGGCCGGGCTATAACGAATGAGGTTGTGCGGATGAACGTTGTGAGAACAGTGGAGAAAACGAAGGGCTTATTAGCTGAATGGTTGAATCATTTTGAGTATTTGGAGAGTGTAGTGATGAATCTGATGAATGGTGATGTGATATCTCATAATTAATCCCTTTATCCCTCTATCATTTGTTACACTCGTGAAGTTTAAAAAGAGACTAACCAAGTACAGAGAGGTGTGTATTGGGAATGATGTGGATGGTTGAATAAATTCGTGTACTTACAGTAAAGGTACAAGTGAAATATGCAATCATTCATATTCAGATCAATAATGGCATTATCTTATCAGTCTAAACTTCCCTGACAGTTTTGTCAGTCTAAAGGCTAAAAATTATCAAGGCGACTTATGCGTCATTATAATATATGTTTTTTTTCACATTATACATTGCACAAATTATATTATTATTATTTTGTGCCCGTAAATGTTTGTTATAATATATGTATAGGCATATACTACATATTACGTTTAAACTTGTAGTATTTATCCAATATGTAAAATCTCACTGGTTGAAAGTTTGGCAGGGAAGGCTTATTCTCACATAATACTGAGAATTCTAACGGATTATTACATTATTAGCTCGGATTCAATTCTATGGAACGAGACATGAAAGTAATCAGGTGGGTGCGAGTGTAGCGTATTTATACGGGTGATGTACTAACTAGTAGGTATACCCAAATGCCCAGCCATCTTTTCATAGGATGTCTCATCTGCTGGTCGAACGTACTAGTTTTCAGCGTCAATTTATTGGAATTGGATAATCATATAAAAACGAAACACTAAAAATTCCTTCATAGAGTAATCCTCCCCTTGTCCTGATAAGAACAGTTACAATCTTGAATGCATTTATTTCGTAATGACATGTCTATCTGTTCATTATTTGAAACCAGTATTCCGAACCGGAGCAACTTTTATTTGCCGGTATAATATCCACTGCCTAGTGAGTAAGTACGTGTCTCCATTATGTATATAGATAATACAAGATCAAGTAGGTATGTAATATGGGTCATTTAGTTTGTGTATATACATAATAATTATTAATAATATATCATAAAGGCTATCATATTTCTATAAAATTCCTGATGAGGTCTGTCAAGGTTTTAAGTTTAGAATATACAATACTGAAACCTTATTTAACAGAAGAATGGCAAGTGTGACGAATGATTTAATCCTGAGTGTTTTCTTGATTTTAAATGTCGCATGTAGAATGTGAACGAAGAATCTTATCTAATCCTAATCCTGACATAGGCAAATCTACACCATGACCAAACAAATACTTAAGAGGACAAGTTAAAGTTGATTTGAAATAATAACATTATTTATGCGATTAGCGATCCTGGGAATAAATATAGATTGTAATAATGGTTTCTTTCACCTGGGTTGCAGAATATAATTAATTAATCAATCTATTATTAGGATTAGGAATTAGGATGACATTATCGGGATGATGACGTCTTTTTATTCATTCAACCGTATATGTATATTTAGAAATATGAGCTTACTGATTGTACGTAGGATGTGGCATGTATGTTCAGGTTAGTTTGGGACGGTTTTTTTTTCATCACTGGTCATAAGTTGCAGTGCAGCGACAAACCTTAATTAAAATTTACATACTATAATGGAGTTACAGTATCTCAATTTTTTTAACTCCTCTTCCGTTTGACGTCTGTAACAAAATGCCAATTGCGTATTTGTTTATTTCTGACGTCGTCTATTGTAAATTCTTTTTTGTGCGAGACCACGACCACTAAATACGGACGGGGTTATCAGTATTTTAACAAACCAGAGATCAGGGAACATTGTTAAAAACAAGAAAACAAAAATATTATTATCATTATACTGCAAGTTGTACATTGTACTCTATCGTAGTTTTTGTTTACTACCACGTACATTATTTTGCCTAGGTAGGTAAGGTGTAAAGTTAATTGTAGTTTAATGCCTGCGCGTAGTTTTATCAAGTGTTGACAATTATTATTACTATTAATTTATGTTTTCAGGTTGAGCCAGTTGAGTGGACATTTGAGAATCTTGGCGGAGATGATGAAGGGGACCAGGATAAGCTCATTGACTTGACAGACTATTTATCCAGACGACAGTTGGAATTAGTCATCAATTTGCCGATGAGAGCTGGTGGTGCGAGGAGAGTCTCAGCATTCTTAACTCATGGATATCGAACAAGGAGGTTGGCGGTCGACTATTCAGTTCCCCTGATCACGGATGTCAAATGTGCAAAATTAATCGTTGAGGTTGGTCTCTACTAATATTAAAGTAATAGCTAGTAATGCGTTTATCTCATAAATATAATCTTTAGTAAAAAACATCGCAAAAACTGTGGTTTTAGGCTTAATTTTGTATAAGTCATTTCCATTTTTGACCTTAAACTTTATAAAATTAAACAAGCGTCGGGCTCAAATAAAGCGCCGGATCTCGAATAATCGCGGGGCGGCCACTCCAACAAATTTAATGAGCGCATGGGCGCTTATTCTAGTATTTACGGTATATTAGTATATACTAGTGTACAGTGTAGACCTATAGGCTGTTTGCATTTTCTACGATCAAGTTATTATATTTACTAGTATTATTGTACGTCCTTCTAGTTTCAAATTCGACTCATATGGGGAAAGATAAATAAATGCATCTCAATCAAAAATTTAAATTCTGTGGTACATTTACTATGAAATATTGTAATATTCATTCCAATAAAATTATTCTAATTTACCAAGAACTTGGTTTCACTCAACAATAAATGGCTCGGTATAGTGGATTACATTTTAATTAAGAGAAAAGCTGTAGTGGAAAACAATTAGAATAGATTTCGTTTTCATTTTTGTATGGCAACACGTGCTCTCGGCACTTTTGTCGGCAAAATTTTAATTGCAGGTAATGTTAATCTTTAATTGGGCAACCATAGTATTAAATCCTACTGATGCAGTTGCAGCTATAAAGCCTTGTTCTTAATCTTTTAAATTTTAAATTAGAGATAATAATTGTATCGCTTTTTTAAATTATTTTATTATATTTTTTCAATATTTTGATCTCTAATTACTCAAAATTTGTGTACATTCCATTAGTGTATTTTGACAGTGTAACATCACAACCACAACATCTAATACACATCTAATTCGTATGTAACATGGCAACTGTGATTTTACCTTGTATTTTATCTACTATAAATTTTTATCTTTATAATCGTCGTATGCACGTATCCACGTGCATAAGTTGTGTATTAACATTAGTGAATATAGTCCAACGCGTGGAAACGGAAGTCTAAATTAGTGCATAAACCGACATGGATTTTTAGTTTTTTTATGACCGTGATCGACTAAAACAGAAAGTGCCTTCCTTCAAAAATGTTCGCTAAGTATTTTGAGTGATAATCAAGTCAGAATTGCAGATGGTTTTGAAAAGGTTCTTGTTTTCATTGCTGTTTTGGCTTGAGCGTATTCAAAATGTTAGGATACATTACGTCATTTCATGTAGATTTGTGAGCTTGGACCATAAAATATTTTAAAATAGTAGATGTAACAGTTTAATTGCATTCATTTGATTACAGTTGTCCCTGAAATCCAATACTGTGTGTATATGATACAATAATTATTATGCGTTCAGTATTTGACTATATCTCCCAACTGGTGATTACGTCTGTGATTGTGATTATATTGTATTGACATTTGATTTTGATATTAATTGTTATTGAATTAAGGCTATACTTCGGCTGGGACGAAATCCGCCAATAGTGAAGCCTCACATTGATTGCATCACATCAAGAAAAACTATACGAATCCCTGGGTTAATTGATGTACATGTTCATCTTCGTGAACCTGGGGCAACACACAAAGAGGATTTTGCAAGCGGAAGTGCGGCGGCTCTGGCAGGTGGCTTTACCATGGTCTGTGTCATGCCCAATACTCAGCCCTCTGTTACTGATAAGACCACTTTGTACATGGTTAAAGAGGTTCGTTCGTTTACTCTTGTTTTCAGGTCAGATTGCAGTAGTTATTACTTTCCTAGAGAGCCTACAAATTAGTAATTAGACGGCATATTCAT
>JAQFZE010000416.1:0-27013 GCA_034695245.1 Dicyrtomina saundersi | reverse complement strand
CGCAGTTTTGGATGCTGATTATTTCCGTTTCTAAAATAATGTTATGTGACCTTTACATTAGAAGTTTTTAAAGGTCAAAGGTCAAGATAATGAGTTTTGCACACAATTCAAATTACAAAAATTAACCATCATCTCAAACTATAAAAAAAGATGATAACTTGTACAAATCCATTTTCAAAACTTTGAAGTTAAATTTTGTAATTTGACGATTCCCGCAAATGATGTTGTAGTGGCACACGTTACGCATCGAATAAAAAGCGGCTGGGTTTTTTAAACAAAATTGGGTCTATTTCAAAATTTTTCAAAATTTTGAAAAGATTTTTCGGAATTTTTCAAAATTTTGAAATTTTCAAACGTAATGTTGTAGATACATGCGTGTTGCGCATCGATTACAAAAAACTAGATCCAAATCAGTTGAGTTATGTAAAAGTTAGTATTGTTTTCAAAATTTTGAAAATAGTTTTTAAAATTTTTAAATGCCTAAAAATGGTGTTGTGCAACAAGACAAGTGTTGTGCATCCATTAAGAAAATTCAAATCAAATTCGGTTTATAAACCACTAAGTAAAGGACGAATCCCCGAAAATACCCGTTTGCCCATTAACTAGTACAGCCGGGAGTTTTTCCCCAAAACAAAAACAGTTATATGTTACTTTAAGTATTATCTTTAAAATTTATACATTTCATGCAATTTCTTCACGCAACTGTTTTTGCCTCTCTGTCCCTTCTGAAGACAACTTAGGGGTTGTCCCTTGTGAGTTATGACAATTAAGTTTAAAAATTAAGTTTAATATGTTTCCGGCAACCCTCGGCACGTAATTTTTTTTTAAACTGTAGCTAAGAATCAGGGCTATATTTTAGCCTAAACCGCTAATGCAATCCTCAGCAATCTTGTTAGTTATGAGAAATTTAAAATTGGCCATTTACTTACATTGCGCTTTAAACTGACATGTCAACTTTCACATTTTATTTGACACGGTTACAGTTCAATCAGATTTCTGAAAAACGACTACAAGCTACGTAATAAAGCAAAGTTCAATTTACAAAATTGAAAAGTAACTTTTTTGAAAGTCGGTTTTTGTCCCTCATGAGAAAAACTCACTATTGGCTGGTCCCAGTGTGCGCATGTACTTTCTCGATTTTAAAACCAATACCCACACTGAATTTGGCCGCACTTAGTTACTATACTACATATCCAAAGTAACTCGACTGCATTTTGCGCCGTTTGCTCACAATCACGCGCCAATGTTCCAAAAAATCGCTTAATTTCAACTTTGCAACCCTGTAGCTCCTACAATTTTAGTCGGATTTTCAAAAAAATTGTAGTTTTGGGATCGCTGTGCTGTTACATTATCTAAAAATTTAAATAAAATTTGAACAATGTTCATTTTTTTTATAAAATTGGGGTATTTTGGGTGCCTTCAAAAAAATTGGTTTTATAAAATAAACGTTTTTGAAATTATGAAAGTTTTAATTTTAATTTAAAGCCAATGTTGTAGAGATCACAAAACTTCAAAATTTTTGAAAATCAGAAGAACATTGTAGAAGCTACAGAGCTGCAAATTTGCAAAAAATCGATTTCTTTGAACTTTGACGCGTGATTGTGAGCAAACGGCGACAATGCAGTCGAGTTACTTTGAATCTGTAGTAGCCAAGGGCAGCCAAATTTAGTATGGGTATTGTTATTGTTGTTAAAATCGAGAGAGTACATGTGGCGGCATTCCTTGTAAGTTGAGGTTTAATGGAATGACAAAATTTTGAATTTGTAGTATAAATATTTGCTATTTATTTAAATAAATATTAGTTCTCATTAATTATTTTTTTGCGCACTATATGTTTTGTGTAAAGCACACCCAAATTTGGAATTAGCACTGCGAAGTACTCGAATATCGGCAAATTAATGTAAGCAAAGTTTCGCCTAGTTTATAGTTAAATTCACATATTTTAGCATTATATTGAAATTTTGTCTAGGGAAATCCATTTAGATTTTCGTTGTTCTTCAGCTTATGAATTTTGCAGTTTTCTAAAAATATCTACGAAACATAAATTTTCTGTAGAGGGACATTCGCTCATTTTGTTTGTGATTTTGATACTGACAAGGGAATGGTTTCACATGCAACTCGCAAATTTCAAAAATGCATGTCTATAAAAATCATACTACGTTTAAATAGAAGAGATCCAAAGTAACTCGACCGCATTTTGCGTTGTTTGGTCACAGTAGCCCTCCAAAGTTTAAAAAAATTCAAATTTCAATATTTTGCCGCCCTGTAACATCTACAGTCCTCATCCGATTTTGACGAGATGTTTTCTAACTTTTAGACTCTTTTTTAAAAAGTGATTTCAGGATTTTTTAAAATTCAAAAATGTCATTGTTTCGAAACCATTTGTCTATAAAATTAGGCCTCAATAATAATGTTTTTCCCAAATTTTTATGCAAATCGAAATACAGCAGCATGCAAAGCTGCAATTATCTTGAATTCAGTTAGATGTGAAAACTGGGAACGATAATAGCACACGCTCCATCCCGTTAAAGACACCGACTAAACCAAGCTAAATAATTAAATGCACCAGTACAAATGTATAGGTAACTGTAATTATTTATGTGACGAAACTATGTAATTTTCTCTACTTCTCTAAGCAGAAGACGGAGTCTCATATTAGTTTTAATTATGTGCTTTATCCTTGAATTTAGTTTTGCGTTTATTCTTTAGCGCGTATTTTATATGGTGAAACTATAACAATAGGGTGCAAGAGCAATCGCAGTTAATGAAAATAATGATACCGCTACTATGATTATATGGTACTAAAAAGATTCAAGACTTCATATTTTGAATAACCCGTAACCATAGAATAAAAATTCATTATGTCGGTACAGCAAAATGAAAACATTTTTATAAACGGTCACGGTGAAAAATAGAGATCCACTTTGTTAGGTTTTTAAAAACAAATATACATAAAACTAACAGTAAGCGTATATATTTTATAATACGAGTAGTAGCGAGCTAAATTTATAAATATTTTACGGTGCATGTCTTACCAAAATAAAATAAAATAAAAAGCCTTACGCAGTATCAACATTAATTAGAAAGTTTTAAAACAATTGTTGCCAAAATTCTTTTGTAATTGAATGCAAACAAATGATAGCTTTATAATAGTATATATACCTAAGGAAAGCAAACATTTGGATAACTGATGTCCATATATCTATTATGTATTTATTATTAATTAAGGAATAATTTTAACACCATATACTTTTATACTATCGTCAATTTAAATTTTGCGTAAACAAATTATTTATTTATTATTCTAAAAACTACAATGTGTTCAGTGGCGGAACCAAGGTGCAAAAAAGAGGAAGGAGAGAGGTCGAGGTCGTAAGGCTTTACTCTCAAATCCCTGGATGATTAGTTAATGCAAAATGAAAGATATTAACGGGTGAAAATATTAAATACAATTTCACAGTTAACAGGACGAATCAGAAGTTTAGTTCAAGGCAGACTTCGATCAGCTAGATAAATTCAAACGGTAAGTAATTCTAGAATGCGGTAATTAACATAAGTTGAAGGTTGAGCTATTGAAGGAACTCAGGAGTTAAACTGATGAATAGAATTTGACTTTACATAGAATGTAGAGATTAGGGAAAGATACAAATTAGTTACTTTTCAAAGTAAATCAAATACAAAAATTGGACATTTCGGTAAAAGTCAACGTACATTAACAATAGGCAGTAATATTACACTAAAATATTAATATGACAACTGCGAAATGCTTGCATTATAAACTACAAACTATGAACATTTGTAGGATCAAAATGACCTTAAAACAGGAACGAAAAAATACTATGAATAATATTAAACTTCGGTTCAATACCAAACACGATTTAACATAGTAAATAAGTATGTGGATATTTAAAGGTGTTTGCTTGTGTGTCTTTGAGTGATCTATTATTGTTGTGAATGACGCAGAGTTCTTGTTGTCCTTGTCTTTATGTACATTGCTTATGTGGTTATACACATTGAACAAATTACGTTATTTTTAGTGCAGAGCTCACAAGGGCAGAGGACAGAGGCCACAGAGTCCAGCCCCAGCCAAAAAGTAAAGTAAAAAGACTAAAAGAATGCTAAGAATAACCCACATCAAAATTGCATTAGGATGCGAGAAGAAAGGGGAAAACATATTATTGTATTTCCAGAAAAAATAAAAAAAAAAGAAAAGAAAGGAGCCCATCCCACACATGCAATAATAAAACGGGCAAAAATACTTATGAATAAAGTATGAAAGACGCGAGAATCGGACACCAATACTATAGGCCAGGCGCTAAGGAAAAAAAATACAGAGTGGCTATGGCTGTAATAGCTATACATGTACGCACATAGTATATGTATAGCGGAAGGCACTAGTGCTGGAGCAGTACACACTCCAGCACTAGCTAATAAATTCATACATTATGAGTACGTGAAAATGGCAAAATATGGCAAAATGGACTTGTGGACTGTGGAACTATAGTAGAATAGTTTGTGTATAGTGGAGATTGTATATTAGATAGTATAGGAAATTGTACAGGGAGTGAGTAGTGAGTAGTGAATATAGTGACCGGACGCGGGACTGTGAGGAAAAGTACACAGCATGTTGATAACTAATAGATTGTCTATTTTAGCCTGACAGTTTTCTCCTTTATTGTCGACACGAAGGAGGGAAGGAATAGATCATTTGAGCAGAACACATGTTCTCATAAATTCCTCGCCAATGTTTTTTTTATTATTCCCCAACTTCCTGTCAGAGGACTGAAACAAATGTTATCATCATTTATTGAATTATTACCAAAGCCAAAAGCCCGCGCCCGACTCTCCTTTCTTTTCTTTCTTTTCAACTATTTCCCCACGTACTCTCCTCGCCATACCACTTTTGCACTTATCCAGTTTAGATTTCTACTTCTAATCGTAAGTCGGCCCAACCCCCCCCCCCACTGTCCACTGCACTGTCCGTTGTACTTTTTAGCCACTATTTTTTTGAATATTTGCGAGCTAGAAATTGCCCTGGCTAATATTCATATCCCATACACTTTGGCGCCCGTCCTTCTACAAGTACAGTGTATACAGCCAAAATTTCGTTTTTTGACAAAACGGGTCAAGTCCATTAAATGATTTTTGGCAAAACTGGATAAGTCTACCTAAAACATGTATTTCTGATTTTTTGGTTTTCCAGTGTTTTCGTAGTTTGTAGAAGACAATTCCCATGCGTAAATTTTTTAATGCAAGAAAATGTTTAAAAGTACACAAAAGTTTGGTTTCACTCGTTACGATTAAAATTTGATCGCACGGACTTTTGACTCCACGTTAAGTTACTAATTTTGAGGCAAAACGGAAAAAGTCCACAAATTAAAATTTTTGCAGATTTTCTAAAAATTTCAGAGTCAGTCCAGATTTATGAAACTGCTTGTAATAACGCTTCGGGAGTTGCACTACCTGTAGAAAAATATTGAGTTTCAGAAACTAATCCTGTCACCTTCTATTCATTATTCGTTATTTCTGTATTATTTGCTTTAATGGACTTTACCCGTTTTACCAAAAAACTCTTCAATTATTATTTTTTAATGTAAATACAAAGCTGAGAATAATTCTTTAAAATAAAATATTTTGTCTAAAATACAAATCGATGTAAAACATATAGCTATACTGAAATTGTTCTCTATATGCTAAAATAGAAATGCCTTGCTAGCATCGCAGTAATAAGCAAGTTTCTTTCCTGTAAAAAAGTAAAAACGTACCAAGTAACAGATAGAATTTATTTTTTGAAATTTGCATGTATAGCCAATTGTAATGTACAAGTAGTGTAAGCAGCGGATCTGGACTAAAAAATTGTAAAACAAAGTATTTCTATTCGAGCTGTTGATAGTATAGTGATGTCTACAGAGTAAAAACAGAAGAGAGTAACATATTAAAATTTACAATTTGCAATTTCAAGAGTCATAAATCATGTGGAGCAATCTGCATTTCCAATGCAATCTGCTCTCCCATAGTCTCATCCTCGCAGTCCCGCCTTCTCTTCCTTCTCTTCCAAATGTTCAAAATATACCATCCACATCTTAAACCATATAGATCCAGCAGACCTGCAGGCAGAGACAGACACCGAATCGGACCGAAACCAAAACCGAAACCGACTGCAGTGTATACCATATGTACCTACGTGGTATTTACATTTACACAGTCAAACAACAGCATAGCAGCGAAAAAAGAAAAAAAGCTCATAAATATTTTTATTTATTTTTTCAAAGTTTAATTTGGCCTACAGAATTGCTCAAAATTGCAAAAAATAAAATTGTATATATATAACTCTCAGACCAGAGAAACGAGGAGACGAGAAGGACGAAGGATGGAACGACAATGACTTTTTGGTGGTACAAACTATTTGAAAAGGGGGGGAAAAAATGTGAAAAAAGAAAGTAAAGAGAAATATAGCATAAGTTTCTGCTGTGTTTGCCATTCCATATATTTTATGAATTCGCATAATAAAGGAGCCATAAAATGTGCAGGAGAAGCAGACGATCAATTATACGAGTCCCACCGTAACAACTTGTTATACTATATATAGGCATAGGCATAGAGACGTAGTAGACCTTGGGCAGTGTGTCAGCTACATACATATTATACTCACTAGTGAGATACATTGACGGAGCCCTTAACCGCGCTAACGGTACCCGTACCCGTACCGGTACCGTTAGGAGCATATAGGAATATAAACGTTACATTTTATTACATGCATATTTAGAGAGTCTCGGTCTCGTGAACTAGTTTACGTTGCAAATTGGGAAATCGCCGAAGCCGAAACCGAAATCGGGTCGCTGCTTCTCCCTATATATGTTGGTAGGTAGGTACTTACTGTGTGTGTCGCTCGTCGCTGTCGCTGTCACTGTCGCTTCAACTTAAATTCTGCATGGGGCCTATTTTCCTATGAGGGGGAAAAGGGATAATGTGTGCCTCTGGGTTCTGGTCCTGGTCCTGGTCGCCAAGCTAAAGCCTCGTCGTCGTCGTCGGCACTCGAGACTGTCTCGGAAACTGACAGATTTTATGATTCCGTTTAGTAACTGAGTGAATTGCATTGAATTATTTTATTACTCCCCAATTTATGAGCACATATTTCACAGCGTCAGTCTAAAACTAAAACTACAACCAAGTACTACACAGGAACTGTCAGGGCCGGACTAAGGAATTACTTTTAGGCAGCAATTTCTTTCAATACAAAACCCACCATTTTGATTTTATTTATGGTTTTCATTGGCAACGCAAAATGTTTTATTTACACGTTTTAGAAAAGTGCAAAATGTTCTATTTACATGTTTTTGAAAAGTGCAAAATGTTCGATTTACATGTTTTTGAAAAGTTCAAAATGTTCTATTTACATGTTTTGAGAAAAGTGGAAAATGTTTTATTTTCATGTTTTTCAAATGTATATAAAAAATTAAAATTTGCATGTTTTTGAAAAATCAAAATATTCTTTTTACATATTTTTGAAATGTGCAAAATGTTCCATTTACATGTTTTTTTGAAAATTTAAGCCTGCCTGCGCTGGCCGCATCATCCGGCCCTGAAAAACTGAAATCTGTGAGACGCGTACGCGGTGAAACCAAACTGTATGGTTTACTATACAATTTCTTGCATTTTTCGTGCCCCACATTTTTACCATAGTCAAGTTCCTTATCGTTATCGTTGTCGTTATCGTTAAGGATGACACTGTATAGAATATCGTATATTTATGCACGTAAAAAAACGTGTAAGACGGAGCTTACTTATAGTTTAGAGTGCACATGTACTGATATAGTACACCACTATGTAGTCTCACATTTCAATGGATCATTACCATTATAGAGTGTACGAATGAAAGTCAAATCTACGTCCGGTCTCTCTGGATCGGGATCGGAATCGGGATCGGTGTTGGAGCCGGAGCCGGACCCGGGTTCCTCCCGCTGAGGAACTTTTTTGGGAAGAGACATTGGACTATGCAGGCTCTCCGTTTTATTGCCCGTGTGTCATATAATATAGTGGACTGTAGTGCCTCTGTACTGTTTGACTGTTTGGACGGTGGAATTATTGTGGAATGGGTCAATGAAATAAAATGAGAATGGCAATGAAGTCATACTGTACAGTGGTGGACATGGAGGGAGAGGTATCCATTGGCGCCATCATATCGTTACATATGTTTTATTACCATTTATTGTCCGTTATGGGCACTTATCTTGATTGTCCACTGCCCTCCTTTTTCCCCCATCATCCGCATCCCCATCTACACTACCCATTTCCCATTTATTTGAGTCGGGCAGCATTTTAATACGTACGTTGATATATTTAGAATTTTTAGATTCATATGTGATGCATTTTTGTACTTACTGCATATAGTCTGTGAAGAACCAAAATGACCCATATCCAATTTATGCTACAATCAAAATGTGCTATGTCATAAAAACTAAATGAGAAACATGCGTAAAATTTTAATTACGAGTTTTTGAAAATTGAAAAATGTTCTGTTTACATGCTTTTGAAAAGTGCAGAATATTTTATTTACATGTTTTGGAAAAGTGTAAAATATTCTATTTACATGTTTTTGAAAAGCTCAAAATGTTCGATTTACATGTTTAAAAAAGTGTAAAATGTTACATTTAAATGATTTCAAAACATATTTTAGTATTTTTGTAGATAGTAGATATTGTTTTTAGCTACAAATAGATATGGGTCATTTTGGTTCTTCACAGAAGATATTATGTAATAAATATGAAGCCCCATTTACATTCTATTTCAATCCCATTGTCAGAGCATGGTAGAAATTATGTAGGTACTTATGTACATTTAACCCACCATTTAGAATTTCTGAATTTTCTGTTTTTATTGTCAAGTTTCACTTTCTATTATTTAAAAATAAGAATTTGGTTATTAAAGTAAAAAAAGCTTCTGTGCAAACCCTGAGATTTTTAATTTGTAGTGTTCTGCGTTTTAGACCGAGCGATAGGGGTTGGCGATAGGGGGGGGGGGGTAGATGGTCATGAAGTACCCCATATGGGCCTTCAAGGAGCAACTAACACTAATGTGTCTATAATTTCAATGCGAAACTAAAAAGGCACACTCATCACTTAGAAAAGTCCAATCTGTAATCTGTATAAAGGGAAATGTGACAGGAGGCCAACCGAAACCGAAACCGAAACCGAAACCGAAACTGGATCGTATTCGATCGAACTCGAACAAGCTAAATCACCTTTTACATATGTATATTCCTCTATCGTTTTCAAGATATTTTTTTCTAAAGGTTAAGGACCTTCTTACGGCGTAACGGTAACGGTCCTACGTGTTCTGTCAAACAGAGAGATATGCCAACATCATGCGATCAAATATATAGCATGTAGAAGCACTACTGTGTCTGTTATTATGGTAATGGTGTAGGTTTAATGGTAGTTGTTGAAGATGGCTTTTCGGAGCATTCGTTTTCTTATGATGATATATGTACTGAGAAAAAGACAAGGCAAACAGACTGCAGTTTCCATGAAATTTCGTGGTATTTACATGAAGAGCAAAGAACTTGACTATATTGCTTCTTAAATTTGGCTTCTGCTCCTGCTCTGCATGCAACGCGTCCTTTCCAACACACATTATAATAATTTCAACATTTCTTCTTGCCATTTCCATGGTTGCTCGCAGCTCCAGTTGGTTACGTTTCCTTTGCTTTTGATCTTGAGAATAGGATTTGAAGTTTGACGCGTTGTGGAGCCACGCAAAACATGTGTGATCCTGAATTTTGGAATAGGAGAAAGTTCAATATTTATAAAATGTTCTCGTGGTGAAAGTTTACATAAAAGTTGAATATTTTTCAATATTCAAAATTTTTTAAAATTGTAAATACAAATTATACATATGATCCTATACGTATAGAAACTTTTAAAGTGCAATACTTACTGCGTGTGCCACTAAAAAAAGAAGCCAATTTTCCTCACATTGTACATGTGTTTAAACCTTCAATAATAACTCTTGCATGTACATATGTATCCCCATATCTGACAAATAGAATTTAGTCAATAGTGAAAGCTTTCCACTTTTTGGCATTTAATTAACTATTATCTTACGCTCTAAGAAACTTCGTATATATTTTATATTTCACCTTCTATGTGTAGATTGTAGATACGGGTGCAGTAAAGCATTCTACCTTAAGGCAATATCAGTGTAGTAAACGTGCGGCGACGACGACGACGACGACGACGACGACGACGATGATGATGACTTGGCCTTGGCTTTTGGGTGTGGGTGGGTGGTAAAATGGAGAGTCTATAAAGTGCACGTTACAGATTACACATTATATTACTTATGAAGGTATCGGCATTCGATTACAAGCCAAGATGATGAGAATGATGATATTGAGAAATTTATGGAGACTTCCTTCTTTCCCTTCGCCGCACTTTCTTAAATCGGCATTCCATATCAAAAGCAAGGGAAAGCAAAAAGTGAAAGTAGGAGAAAGCAAGTGAAAGCAGGAGAAAGCAGGAGAAAGCAAGTGAGCCATGGCATAGGAAAGAGCATACGCGAGACAAGGCAAGGAAGCCAAACTTCCGATCATGATCATGATCACCAAAACGACCAAACATCCATTTCAATTTCACGTGCCAGTCGACCCATTACTTTCCCCCTGTAGATATTTATTCTTTCCATTCTGCATGAATTTCTACGTGCTGTTATCGCCATCGTCTTGGGACCCGAAGCAGGTCCGGGTCCCGGTCCTGGTCCCGGTCCCGGTCCCGGTCTCGGTCTCGACTTAGAAACCGTAGTCATCCCAAAACCCTTATATTATGTAGTTACACGACTTTTCCTTCACTTTCATTTTAATTTAGATATCACGCTCTCGTTTTTGGTCTCGGCTTCATAGTTTTCGGTTCGATTTTGAGCTGGGCTTGTCATCTAATTTTTGTTTTCTAAATCATTATATGATTTATTAGGATCATAAAAATAAAATTCACTCAAAGCTGTAATATAAGTATTTATAGGGAGATCATCGCCCTAGAGGTGTAGTGTAATGCTGATACGAGAGCATGGCCTCCCAGACCTGAAGAGTAAACGATTTTTTTTATATGTTTAACATGAAAAATGTCGTGTATGGGTTTTATTTTAAAGGATTTATGAGGTGTAAAAAATTTACATAGAAAATATTAGTAGTAGTAGAAATTGCTTTAGTGAAACATTTTGTGTACCTGTTAGAACAAACATGTAAATTTAGTGTTCCAAAATGTAATATAAAATTTGAATTAAAACATTTTTGCTACCGTGTAAATAGGCTCACAATGTAGAATGTTTAATGTTTTAGTCAATTTTGTACACAATTTCGGGCACTATAAATACAGCACATTCAAGAAATAAATATAATTGATAGCAAATCACACACATGATTAAATTTTAAAATACATGATAGGCGAGCTAAACAATAGGCAAGAGACAATGCCCAATTCATCAAAAACCAATCCCACAACTAACAAAACATAACCAAGGAATCTGACTGTCTAAATGTACATTGCACTGTACATAGTATCAATCGTATTCTACAATCCAGAATCCAGATCAAGATCGTGCATCGAGAAGACTTGAGTCTGGAATTGAAAAATAGAGAATCAACATTCCATTTCATGGGAAATATTCAGTATGTAATTTCAGGAGACTCGGTCACATAATACACATTTCCATACAGAATGTAGAGAACAATTGAAATTCAACTATTATGCATTATATATACACATTCATCCATGCATGCTTATGTAACGGACCATCTCCATATTCTACTCCCAACAGACTTTCACTTTTTCTTTCTCCTATGCTACACATAGCAGTTTAAAGCCCTCGCTTCCTGTTCCAAAACGTACTGGAGCGGAAATACTATCAAAAGAGTTGGATTTGGAATTTTTGGAATTCGACATTTGAACACTTTTTAAAGAATTTTTCTGTCGCACACTCTCCCATTGGTCCTGCCATTGGTTTCGCTTTCTTTTCGGCTCCTTTCTAAAATGTGCGGTGCAACAATGTAGCTTACTTTCACTTTCACTTGTGATCGCTTTCCGTTTCGTCTCCGTCGTGGATATACAGCCACTATATGAATCCTATTGGTTTGGTTGTGCTATTCTTCCTTCGAGACAGAATTAGATGGAGAAAGGTGAGCGGAGTGAAAGTTAATATACAAGTAAAATGGAGGAGACAGAACATGGGCATGACTCGGCATAAATCTGACGAAATACACAAAAAAAAAAGTACAAAGGAGATTTTGTTTGTGAAGGAAGGAAGGATGAAGTGTGGTGGGGAAAGAGATACATCTGCGTCAGTATCTACAGACTTTCTCCTTTCTCCATTCTCCGTAGAGGAAATATCGATTAAAAAAACAAGAGAAGGATTTCAACTCACATTTATAATTTTGAAATGGAAATGAAAATCACTCTCGAGTCTTGAGAGGATAGTAGCATTCAAATTTGTGAGTAGTAATTATTTACCCCCTTGAATCCCCCCATATGTACTCGACGTGACGACTCCTAAATTTTTTGAGAGGCTCTAATGACTTTCACTGTATCTCTGCAACCTGGTGACGACTACGGCAACAATACAATAGAAAGTAAAATACGTACGTGTTTTTGTGCATGTGTGCTTTTCCTTTTACTTTCTCTTTTTAATTCAAATAAGGCACACAATAATCAACAAAGATTTAGCGAAGCCAACATGTACATAGTCACATTTCGATTTATGTAAAGCACTTACCTGTTTGTAAGCAGGGAGGTAGAAAGGTGCATAAAGGAAAGGTATGTATTTAATTTGGAGAAAGTATTAAATTGATTTTGCTTGCACTCGTGTGAAATAGGGCCTTGAGCTGACTCAGCTGTAAATGCAAAAATAATAATGTGCCTCTCTGTTTCTGCATGCTTTACACAGTCATTCGTTTTGGAGTGAAACTCCTAGTAGAATAGTCCTGGTAGTTGTGGTATGTATACACACTAGAATTTAAACTACCTACCTACGCAATACTTTCACTTGTCCTACCTGCCGTCAAAGGCAAAGCCAGAGCGCCGAATTGAGAATTTATTGTCTGAAGTCTGACTGATTCCTGAGTAGAGAAAGAGAAAGTTGTTCTGTATCCTGTACAAAGTGAAATAATTTGCCAAGGATGCTTTCAACTTTTCTTCAGCTTTTCTCCCCACTACTTTCTTTCACTCATTTTCCATTTCAGCATTCTCGAGCCGAGCAAGCTATACAGATAATAATTATATATGTATTATGTATATCCTGTGTGGGACTGAAGAATCGTGGAGCGTATATAGGCACAGGTGTCCTATTCCGTGCAGAAGGTTTTCTTTGTAGTTTCAGGTTTTAGTCCGGTGAAAGGATATCCTACCTGGGACAGGGACTCAGAACGCGGGCCCTTACATATATCTAAATATGTTGATGCTACACTCATAAACCTGATGCTATATAGAACACATAGTTTTAATGTGATGCTCTCGAAAATTCCAAAATTAGAAAGAAAGCTCCATTTTTGTCAAAAATAAATTGTGTGCAGCATGAACAGATGCTCTGGGATGGTTCTTGTTCGGTTTCCACAGTTCTGCTCCCGCTATTACTTCATGCAGAAACTTTCACCTTCGCAGCAAAACTTTCTCTTTGATTGTGAACTCGAGAAGGTTTGTCGGTTTGCTCCATTTACAGATACATGTTTATGTATCTATTTCTATGAATTTTCTGTTAAAAAATTCCTTTTACTTTTTCTTATCCGCCTTCTTACTTTCTTTTTTGGCAAACCCTGAATTCTGGAGAAATCATATGTATATTGATGTAAGACAAGAATTTGCATTACTTTTTCATGCAAAATGAAACTTTTGTTGTGAAAAATGGTTGGTGAAAGTGTAGGTACGACGTAGGATGAACAAGGAAGGTAGAAATGTCATGTTATGTCAGGAGAAAGTAAGTGAGGCTATTGTCTGGTATCTTTCTTCACTAACGAAGCTATGCCTATGGCGTCAAAGTCAAACTAAATTAAAATTAATTCGATTATTTCTTGGGAGGGCTGCATTAAGGCTCTCAGTACTTTAGCTCGGGTCGCGGAGCCCGTGTAGGAGTGTTCACTGAACTGTTAATGGAAGTGCATTTTCATTTCAAAGTGCGAAATGCACATTGTGTAGTTGTCAGTTATTGAATTAGCTCCCTTTCTCTGGAATAATGCAACACTAAATTCAACTGAAGAAGTGAAAGTTGCACAATTACACGAGCTCTTGTGTAGCCTTAGAGGGAAACTAGGTCGTTGAAGTAATTTATTTTAAAATATTTGATTGATTGATAAAGTGCTTCTATTTTCTGAGAACAAAGTCTTATTATTTTTTAAAACACTTTCACATAGCTCCTAAAAATGTATCTTAAAATTCTATTTAAAAACATAAGTTTAAAAAGTTTGTAATTAAATCATAATTTAATCAAAAAATATAATCTGTTTTATACAAAATCTATTTTAGACGGAAAAAATCATCTTCTATTCATGGTATATTGCAAGGGAAAGCAGTGAAATAAAAATCGAAAACATAAAAGATGTAAAAATTGGGAAAAAAACCACATTGTAGTCTAGGTATGTACTGACTAAAAGTAAGAAGCGAAATATTTCTATGAATAAAGATGTGAAATTTCCTTCTTAAACATAAGCCTATCTCATCCCCTATCTGAATTTTACGTGAGGGAACCAAGCTTCAAATCTCTCACTCGGAAATTCGCCCCATTTTTTCAAGTGCTAAAGCTCGAAAAGGAATTATGCATTCAAGGTTGTAATATACTGCTCACTCACTGAGTCTTGAGTTCAGTTGAGCCTTCAGAATTAAAATATTTGGGTTGCTCCAGTTTTACAAAAAAAATTCCTTTGACACACAGCCTTCGCTTCCCTATTCTATTTTATCCAATGCTGATGAATTATCCATTCAAAAATTTATCAAAGTAATTTTGAGGAGCACTACCTATGTGGTATGTACTACATACCATTAAAAAAAATTGTTCAGAATTTAAATTTTAAACTTGCATTATAATTTGAACCTATCTTGAAAAATGTAATTTGCTCCGTGCAAATTGGCGTTCAAAAAAATTTAAGTTTAAGGCACGTTTATTAATTCGCACATTTTTGCTATCCAATTCTTTGTATTTAAAGTCCTCAGTTAAGAATGAAAATAGGTACACAAAAGTGAATGTCAAGAAAGAAAAGAAAGGCTATGTTACTGCGTATGAAGAATGTGTATACATGCATTCAATACAAATAGGTGGAGAAAGCAGAAAAAAGAAAATCGTTCAAAATAAACTTAGGCTCATGCAGGTTAGAAAAGAAGCCAAAAGAATAACCATGGCAATGTCCTTGGCTATGTTGTTACTGCATAGCTTTATACCTCTACTAAGGATCTATTATTAATCCAAGGGAACTTATTTCGATCAATTTCAAATTCAACAACACGTGAGTGTTCAAGTATTGGATTATGAATTTACTCTTTTGACTTTGAATCTGACTTTGGAAATATAAGAGGTAGGGCTGCGTACTAAAAACTCACCTGCACCTTTTACACTTTTTATACCTTTATAGGAGCATCAGGTATTGTCGTGCTCCGTTTCGTATCCTTAGTGATGTTCGACTCTGTATTGGAAAAGAAGAATAAGGAGGTAGATAGTAATATGATTCGGAGTGGATCAAAAAAAAAGAATATATATTCATATATATATATATGACTACAGAATAATACCGAATGTTGAGAGGAAAGAAATTCACACAAGTTAGATGAATTCAATGGAGATAACATTTAGAGAGCTATATAGAGCTCAACGCAGGATTTTTACATTTGAGTTTTTAGAGAAAGTCTTGACGGGGAAAAATGACGGGACGAAGATGAAACCGAAAAAGATCGATTTTTTTTTCAACGACTCACTTTTTTGCTTTCTCTTTTCCCTTTTTCCCCCTATAAATACTTATCCCTTTTTTTCGTTTTCGTTTTGGGCCTTTTTTTTAGTCTAAGCAACCGTTGGAGTTGGGTCTTGGCCTTGGTATTTTTTTTATATACTTTCCCCCCTTGCTTTCTTTCCCTCATAGACACACACACACGCAGAGCGCCTCCCTTTATCCATTCGTTTTGTACCCGTAAACTATAAACTATGTGCAAAGTGAAAGTGTGTATGAGTACTTTCTCTTATCTTTTATTTCCTTCCTTCCGTACTTGCTTACTTTCTCAGCCTTATTTTGGGCTGAGATAGTCTATCGGAAAACCATTCCAAGGTACACAAGAACTTGTTTTTTTTTGTTAACTTTCCCAGCACACAGCAAGATAGAAAATATTCATGACAACTTACGAGGACCATGACTATATGACTTGGCTTTCGCCTGGCTAAGACCTTTATCTTTCGCTACATCCCTGTCACATATTCTGTACGGGTTGAATATGTAGAGCTGAAAGTGCAGTTTTTACACGATTAGTTTCATGTAAGATTCATACATGGACTGAAATCGAATTTCAGCAGGAGTAAGATACATAAAAAAAGAGAAAGTTGAAAGAAGAAAAGAGAAAACAGGCACAAGTCTTCTATACGCTTTAGATTTTTTTAGGGTCGAATTATTACGCACTTTTCTCAGTAGGGGATTATGATCATTGAAACATTTTATTACAGCTGTAGATTATTACGAACGTTGTACTACTCGACGCACTCGCACTGACAATAGTGGTTTCAGAGTACTACACATGAAGTTACAGCGTGAAAATAAAATAATAACGAGCTCTTTTTCTTTGTAGAGAAACTAAAAGTTGCCTTAAAGCTAGAAGAAAGTTTTTATTCGTTCTTCTTGGCAATGGAATGCAATGCTCTACAAAATCTAAAAAGTAGTTAATTTGAATTTTTAATAAGCTATCGATATCATACAGAATTTTTCGCACAACATACTATATTGCTTCGTTTTATTTTGGAATTAAAAAAAAATTAAAAAAAAAGAATATCCTTTGATTTCTTTTACTTTGAAGGAAGCCCACCCATGTGCCATGTTTTATCTTCTTAAAATTTGAAATTAAAATTAAAGTGAAAGTGGAGAAAGTTTGCTTTTTCTGAAATCCTAAATTGTAATAATCAAAATCCATAAGTCGAAATTTAATCAAAACAAAATGAAATTCCAATTTAAAAGGTAATTTCGTTGATGACTATTAAATAAAGATTTGTACTCGTTCCAAATTACAAATGTCGTGTGGAATGTGACAAAGGCTCTATTGGAAATGCATGAATATACATAGAAATTGTGTATTTTGCACAACCGATATACAGCCTCCGATCTCCTTGATTTATCTTTAAGAATCTGTTGAATTGCATTGTGAACTGTAATGAATTTTTGAAATTCGATTCTTTTTAAGAGAAAGTTTTCCCGTTAAAATTAAGTTTTGTTTCAATGACATGATAACATAAAAGGGAATGATTCCAATGGATTCTTAAGTAATGAGAAATTCTCTTGAGTTTCTTCAGTACACATGTACATGTAGGTTTAGATTTTGCTTTTACTTTCGCCCACGTTCACAACTCGACTCGAATATGAACTGGAAGAAAGTAAGGAAAATCAAAATCAAAATCAACTTATCGTTAGTCTTTATTACATATTGCTCCCTCCGTGCATAAAAGGGGGAAGGCAGACCTATGTGTATATTCATAGGCAGTTAGATGAAAAACGAGGGGAATTTTACATCAACTTTTATACTGACTTTTTCTTTTATATTCTTGTAAAAATCAAAGGAGAGGGGAAAGCTTGTCCTAATGTAATGGTAACTGGAAGGGTAATCGAATCTTAAATGTTATACCATATGGTTAGCTATCAGTTCTCGTATCAGTTTCAGTCGAAGCGTCACTGCTATTAGAAAGTATTTGATCAGAGAAAGTTACGTTGTCAGTTTATGCAAGATTTTAGACTTTTGTTTAGTGATATTCATTTCATTTCTCGTTTTCTGGTGGAGTGACTTTCGCTTTAAAGTTAGTCTAATACTTTCACTTTTAATTTCGTACTTGTGTGTTATACAGCTTATATTTTAAAAATTAAAATTCTGCGTCAACAAGAAAAAGTTAAATATTAAATTAAATTTTTTAAATGTTTCGACTTTCACTTTTAACTTTCCACAGCATCTGCTAAAATTGCCTCAATATATCTCAACGCAATGGCACTGACACATTATTATTATTATCGCTCGTAAATCCTAATGTAAAAAGAAAGTTAATTGAGAAATCCGGAGTCATAATGGACTCCTCACAAGACTCTGATCTATACATAAGATAGGGAAAAGGTATCGAAAAGGGAAAGAGGAGTAGTGCTGGGTAAAAGTGAAATGAAGTGAAAGGATATCATGATGAAACTTATGAGATGATGAGAACTTTCTTCACGTTATACTCAACGCCATTGGATTACCATTCTTATCTATTATGTATATCATCTCTCAGTGTCTCATCAATACTTTCACCATTCATCTTAATATGAGAGTGCGTCATTTATCGACATCATTATCCCTCTTTGTGTAGAGCATTAGAAGGATTTACGTGTGCATTTCCCCGTCAACGTTTTCCTAGGTTCGTCCTCGTTCTCGTTCTCGGTCTATAAAGGACTGACTTTGGACTCTGCGTGACTTTCACTTCCACTCTAAAATTTTATGCTTCCACCACGAGGCGCGTCCAGAACGTGGGAAATGCAAAATAGAAGGAGAAAGTCATTTTGTATGGATTCAAATATTGGAAACTTTGAATGTTCGAATGTAAAAGTAGAAGTTGAATTTGACTATGGGAATACTTGATTATTCGATTACTTTGCGTGTGATTTACGTAGTAAAGGTTTAAGCTACGAGCCCTTGAGTCTCGAGTCTCGAGTAGTTATCTTAGTCGTGTTCTCAGTCGACGTAGTTCTATTGCAGTTGTAATCGTGATGTTCATACATGAACAAATGGAGTTTTACTCCTCAAGTAAATTACGTATCACGTGAATACCAGAGTTGGAATTAGTGAAAGCCATTATACAGTGGTTCCTGTTCCTATCTCATGTGTAGTTTCTAGTTGGCTGTAAGAAGTGGAAAAGGTATTGAAATATTTAAGCTGCTGTAGTTATTGAACAGGAAGACCCAAGAAATAGGAAATGGAGTATGTTTTCATACGAGTACATTCGTCGTATGCTTGAACGTTTACTTTCACCATCATATTAACATAAGCAATATGAGAATTGCTAAGAATTCATGGATTATTGGATATTTTCTTCATATTTGTGTACATACTAATCAAATGGAAACGGAGAAAGGATTTTGCTTTTCATTCTCTTCATTTGACTTGTAGATAATTTGTACAGAATTTCCATTTACACTCATAATAATCCAGAAGAAAGTTGTAAAGTCTAAAAAAAAATTTGGGATAAAACATGTTAGTATATTATTTTAGAATGTTTTTGAATTCTAGGGAGAAAATGATATTAAGGCAGGAGGAGAAAGTAAAGTGAAAGTAGTGAAAGTCAGTGAAAGTAAAAGTGTTACATTGAAGTTCTTATGATGCATTTGAACAGCCACAGCCGCCGCTTAAGTGCTCTTCTTCTTGTTTTCTTTTTTCTTCTCTACTTTCTCTTCTCTCTCTGTCTCTCACTGTTTCAACGTTGTTGCTGTGGTTGTAGTCATAGTTGCAGTGGGTTTTCATTACGGCTGGGCAGCAATAACTTTTCAACTTTTATTCTAGCACGTAAATATAAAGCCCAAATTGTGTGGAGTAGCTCTATAGACAGCCTCCACCTCTATACCTACATGGATGCATTTGTAAATTGTATAGATAAAATATAGTTGTTGTTTGTGGTGGGAAATACAAGTTTAGTCTCGACAATATAAGTAAAAACATCTGTAGGAAATTTGTTTGGTGGGGATGTAGAGAGAGAGAGGTAGGTAGGTGTAGGGGAACCGCAAGGAAACGTAGATATATTTAAGTTGTAGCTTATAAACACAAGTTTTCACCATCAACGAGTGGGGCTCCGTGTTGTATTTCTTGTTTGTCTCCGTATGGCTGGAAGAGCGGATAAGCAAGCATTACATCATAATAATTTATACGTGTTCTTTGGTACACTTGTATTTTTTAGCCAAATTTCTTTTACATGTTTCTACGCTCTCCATATATATATGTATTCTCATACTTTACTTGATTTCACTTACTTTCACTTGCTTTCACTTTCTTTATCCCATGAACTTCATGCATTTTGACTGGATGCATATGTCGTTAGTTGGAGTGCATATCATGCTATCTGCATTTTCTACCACAGAAAAAGGGTCTAACTGCATTTAATAAATACTCCTTATACTTATATGTAATTTCAAATTTATCAAGTTTAATAGGTTTTAATAAGGCCAAAACTACCTTGACCAAGTGTAAGTACAGCACTTCCAGAAATGTTTAACATACAAACAGCATATTTTGCACTGGAATAGCCATATATAATGTTTATAGTTGTACAAACGGTGTAGTTTGTGAGCGATAAAACTTTGCAGTTGTTCTTTCTTGTTGTTTTTTCTGGCACTGGCACTTGCTCTGGCCTTAATGTCAGCTGGTGAAAGTTGCATTGAGACTTGCACTACAACAACGGCTGAGAATTCCAAATACCACACTACAGAAAGTATTTAGAAGTAAAAAAAAGAGGAGAGAGACTTATTGCACTGAAACATACATTTATATGCTCATCCGACACCAACACTGGCATCCTCATGAAAATACTTGGATGCTTTCTCCTTGAAGAAAGTTGACTTTCACTACTTATTCAGTAACCTTTAGCGAGTGATCCATTTAAAAGTGCAGTTTTTATAGGAGAGAAAGCACCTACTTTCACTTTAATGTATTTCATGTCTGTGTAACTTTTACTCATGTTCTCATCAGGGATGGAGCTATGAGCCTATATACAGTAGTGGCATGAGTGCAGTACATTTCCTCCCAAGAATAAGAAATGAGGTTAAATTTTCATACAAATAAAATTTTAAATACTTCCAGTTTTTCCACACACACACAACCAACCAACCCACGAACCAACTATCAAAGAACAAGCATTGCATTGGAGCTGAGCCCAATGTTCCTTCCACTCAAGGCAATAATATATGCACTTCATAATGTTGTAATCCTTCTGTCCGTGGTTCCTTTCCTTTTCCCTTCTGTAAAATATTAAAGTTGATTAACTGCCTGTAAACGTTACGTTCCTTATTTATAGTTTAACATGAAAGAGTAGTAGTAGTAGTAGTAGTAGTAGTAGTAGTAGTAGTAGTAGTAGTAGGAGCAGTGGAAAAAGTACTATGGGAGAAAGGGATATAAGAAGGATAAAGAAGCAACATATTTGGTGGATGATCTTGTTTAAAGACAGACAGGCAAATTGTTCCACTTTCACAGTACAACGTTCTTTCCATGTTGAAACTAGAGTAACATAAAGTACCTATGCAGAGAAGAGAAAGTTTTTAGGGAGTGGAATGGGCTTGTGATAAAATTTTAACAGAGCCAATTTGAATTTCGAGTAAAATTCATTTTATTACGTCGTCGTTTAATCATGTACTTTCTCCAAGTTTCGAGGTGTTGGAATTTTATTATCTGAGCAGAACAGGCAGGAAGCAGACGAGGAGCAGACAGAATTATATGTCAGCTCAGCAGGAGGAAAACGATGACGAAGACGAAGACAGCAGCAGCAGCAGCAGCAGCAGCAGCAGTAGTAGTAGCTCTAGAAACTACAGACAATTTTCTTTACATGCCAAATGAAGGATACATACTCACACCGCCTGGTCCTGGTCCTGGTCTTGTTCGAGTTCTGCTCCTAGTCTCTGTCTGGTCCAATATACATAATGTATTTCTGAGCTCTCAGAATTGAGTCTTGAGGTTTTATCTCACTCCCCGTGTGAGCCTGCAAGTAGACTATTTGAAAAAAAAACCTTTTCCCGCACAACTTCAATTCAAACATTCATTTTGGCACTCATAGTTGGACAAGGGGTATTTTTATTTAAAACTTTTGAAAATAATTTAAAAAATCTTTTTAAAGTCCCAAACAACGTTTAGTAAAAACAATGATTTTGTAAAAATTCTGTACTACTTTTATTACAATTTATGTTTTCTAGCTTACAATTACGTTCACTTTAACATCTAATCACATACCATAGATACCTCCGTTGTTGTTCTCACTGTCTAGTTGACTAACTTTAGAAAGCTTCGCAAATGAATCTATACGGTTCGTTTTCGCCCCAGTATCTCCTCAAATTTGGCCTCATTGGGGAGGTGTTGAATGTAAACTTTTAAACAAGAGTTGCTTTTGAAGTTGAAAGGAAAATAGGAAAGAGAAAGTTGAGAGCAAAAGGATAGTGGATACAAAACAGATCAGATCAGACCAGACCAGACCAGATCAGATGGAGACCCAGGATCCCATCGGTATCGCATCCTATTACTGACATTGCATACAGCTGTACAAGTTTAGTAGTTTAGACTCCTATGAGAGAACCCCTATCGACAACCAAGCGTCCCTTCCTATATATACTATGAGGTGAAAGGAAAAGAGAAAGCCACTACTAAGAAAAGCGACAGGTGCAATAAATGTAATGGGGAAAAACTCCACTGCACTCCCAATGTATTTTCTCTCGAGTCTCCACACGGTTCTCAATCTACAAAAGGAGTGTAGGCCATGTGCATGGTGTACTACGTCTGCCGTGTCAGTTGAGGTGATGGGATCCGATGTGTGTTTCCATGAAATGAGATCGAGTTGTTTGTTTGTTGAAAGCCATCCATTAAAGGACGGAGCGTCTAAGCTGAAACACTATCTGTTCCATACACTTCATGATCCATGTGTGCATGGAGCCATCGTAGACCTTTGAATAGTGTAGTAGAAAGTTGTAGTACTTTCACTCCTTTCTCTCCCTTCACTTTCTCATGTACGTAGCCATATCGATACTAAAAACTGAGCGGATACTGAAACCCGAAACCAAAATCGACCACGTTACGGATCGGATCGGATCCGAGTGTCAGTCAGGAGTAAAGGAGACAGATAGATAGGTGAGAGAGAATGTATAGGATCCAAAAAGCAAAGATAAATCCCAGAATCCAAACCTTTCCATAATCTACAATCGGAAGCTCAAACAATACAATATGCATATAATCCATGTACCCAGTGGATATAGATAGGTGTGCTACATACTTGTCTTTGTAAATTTAAGTCTACATATCACTGATACATGGTAAATCATTATAAATTTAAGCTCAATAACACTGAAAAACCAGGAGTCATGTTTCTTTCCCTTTTAAGTATTTGAATATCGTCTATAAAGAACCAAAATGACCCATTTCAAATTTGTGCTAGAATTAAAACGAGCTATGTCAAAAAATACAGTAAATAAGATACATGCTTACAATGCTAATCACGAGTTTCTAAAATGGGCAAATTGTTATACTTACATGTTTTTAAAATGGTCAAAAGATTCTATTTAAGTGTTTTTTAAAATTGCAAAATATTCTATATACATGTTTTTTCAAAAGTGCAAAATTTTCTATTTACATGTCTTTTGAAAAGTGCAAAATATTCTATTTACATGTCTTTTGAAAAGTGCAAAATATTCTATTTACGTGTCTTTTGAAAAGTGCAAAATATTCTATTTACATGCTTTCATGAACATGTAATTTTAATTTTTTCTGTAGATAGTGCATTTTGTTTAAATCTAAAAATAGATATGGGTCATTTTGGTTCTTCACAGACGATATCACTTTTAATGCTAAATAAAAATTGAAAAAAGGCATATCTAAAAATTCAAATCATTTTAAAAATTAATTTCTGCAATATTCTGCGTGTGGTCTGAATACAACTTTAAAAATTCTTTTCATTACTTTAAATTGCTCACTTAATTATGTTGTCGTTAAAATTACTTTTTTTTGCCAAGGCAAATGAGATAAATCTGAAAGCTGCGAAACGAAGAAAAAATCGTTTAAATAATTGGTAGAAAAAATAAAAGCCAGAGGACATAATAGGACGTAGTCGTAGTCGAAGCTATGGTTCCTTTTGTACCTTGAAACCGGAGCAATTATGAGAGTACGAGGAAGTACACGTACATGTGTTTACATACAAGAAATATGGAGTATGCCGCATACTCATAAATTATCAATGTTCATTAAAAGAATTTAATTGATTCACTTTGGAGTAAGTGATGGAAAACTCTTGGATAGTTTTTAGTATGTAAACTGAACAATATTATACGTAATGGCATGTACCTTTGTTCTTCAATTCAGGTTGCTTTCCAACGCTGTCTCGAATTCGTTTACAATACAGGCCACTATTTTCTTGATTAGTGCTGCTTCTAACTTGATGAAACTCAACATGTGATTAAAATGCGGTACAATTAATTCATAAAGAATGTTCTGGTTTATCAGACACGTGCCCAAAAAATATACAATTCAATATAAATTGAATGAAATATGCAAAAGCAAAGTATGTCAAAACGCTATTGAATTCCAGGACCAAACAGGAAAGTGGTGATTATAAATATAAAACCTCTCTCATTATAACCTTGAGCGTTATATTTTTGTATTATTTGTACTATACAGCAGCTGCTACGTATACCTACTGTAATATATCGTCTGTGGAGAACCAAAATGACCCATATCTAATTTAAGCTACAATCAAAATGAGCTATGTCATAAAAACAAAATGAGAAACATGCGTAAATGTTAATTAGAAGTTTTTGACAAGTCTAAAATGTTCTATTTACATGTGTTTGAAAAGGTGCAAAATGTTCTAATTTCATGTTTTTGAAAAGGTAAAAAAGGTTCAAATTACATGTTTTTGAAAAGGTGCAAAATGTTCTAATTTCATGTGTTTGAAAAGTGTAAAATGTTCTATTCAAATGCTCTCAAGACATATTTGATTATTTGTGTAGATAAGGGATATTATTTTGAGCTACAAATGGATATAGGTCATTTTGGTTCTTCGCAGACGATATGCACAACTTAACACAATTGTACCATAGTAAGTACTATAGCAGCTTTATTTTATTAAATGATGATAGACGTGAAGGAAATCATAGGGTTTCCTTATAAGCAATCAATTAAAGACGTCAAGTCATAAACTTGGTCACATGAAAACTTCCTGCAAGTCTAAATTGACAATTTAATTACCAAAATAGAATTTATACAAATTGAAATCTATTTTCAATTAAATAATTTCTAAGAATACAAAATTAGTTGCGTAAACATCTACAAATACCATGTGTAGTTGTGCAAGCAATTAGGTTCAAATCACACTATAAATAAAGTCAATCAATTATTTAATAATTGAGTGATTAATTAAAACCCAGAAACTCAAAACTATATCTAAGAAAATTCTACAAAATTAATTTGCACTAGTATAAAATGATAATTAAAATAAAATATAATTTAAACTGTGCTTAAAAATGTTTTCAAGCTGTTCTAATTTCATACATGTTTGTTGATTACAGGTAAGCGCCGTGATTTAATTCACTTAAAATTTCCAGTAACGATGTTTTCAACTCTTAAACTTTGATTATTTAACAAAATCAAAATGAACAATAAAAATGACGTAAAAAAATCTCATCATCTGTCATCAAGTGTCATGAGGTGAAAGCCCTGGTCTTGGTTCAGGTTCCCTGGGTGAACGTAAGTTAAATAAAAAAAATAAATTAAATAAAAACAAAGTGCACATATGTATTCTTATAGAAAGCCTTAGAAAATCCAGCCACAAATAGTTTGAAAAGTTTCACATCATTCTAAATGGAAGGAATATAGGTTTCTCTTTGTCAGTGTAGGAAAAAGTTGTTGAACTCTGTACAAAAATAAAAGAAGCTTGAATTCAATGCAATTATGCAGTGGAAAAAGAATAAAATTAATACATTCCCTCGAAAGGAACGTGTTCCTCCTTCTATGCCACTTTCTCCAGCTATATATATAGAGCTTTCACTTGACTTTGATAAGGTCGTTGCCGTTTTGGAGCTGCCATGGTTTTGTCATGAGTCATATGATTGTCAGTCTCGTAGTCCTGTTGTCGCTGTCATTGTCAATATGTGAAAACTTTGAGAGTGAGTGAGACCTTTGAATTGGACAACGTTCATAGTTCACCCAGTTGGGCTTTTTCTCTCCCTTTTTATTATGGTCATTGTAATTCCTTAGTCAGTCCTAAGTACAGTCGTATGTACGATGCTCATTTCTGATCAAAAGGGCATGAACTTTCTTTGCTGCATCAATTCCCTTTTGGGCTCGTCCACTAACCTCGTAAACAATGCTGCATCCTATACAATTCTGTTTTCAATGGCGTACTACTTTTTCCACTTTTATTCTAAAGCATTTTTTAAGAAGTCATTTATGGACGTCCTCCTATCCTATAGCTACTATGTCTACACTATGAAAAATACAAGGAAAACGACAAAGACAAGTATGCGTAGGATGTACGACTTTGGCATACTTTCTTCTGTAAGAAAGTGGAGAGTGAAAGTGAAGAGCCTTTCCTTTACTTTTTAAGCCAGTAATAAAACTTGCTTTTGCTTTTCACTCAAACATAATGCCAGTGACGCCAAAGCTCAAGCTAAACCAACTGGCTACTAAACTACACGGGCTATATATACAGTCTCCTGAAGCTGAACAAGTTTAAAAAAAAAACTAGTGTAGGATCTTTATTTGACTTGAGTCCATTGAAGAACTCTCCCCTTCCATTGTCTGCCACATTATGACCAAGACATTCCAAACTAATATTTCTTTTTACTATGGGAGACTCAAGAGAGAAGACAGTGAGGGGAAAGATGGTGATGGGGAGACAGGCGGTGGGGCAGAGAATTACTTGGGTATTTACTACTTTCATGTTATTATACTTCTTTATCAGATTCGCCGTAACCACACTTCTATTTCTAATCTACAATCTACTGTACTGTATGTATGTACTGTCGTAGTCCCATGGCTACGCTGTGTCATCCGTCGTCCATCATTATTATTATTAGCATTATTATTATTACAAT
>JAQFZE010000415.1:0-27024 GCA_034695245.1 Dicyrtomina saundersi | reverse complement strand
ACTATTTCAGAAGGAATCCCTACCAATTAATAAGACGCTGCGCTGAGTAGTTCAATAATAGTTTACGTTATTTCAACTATTTTACATAGACACATTTCAATTTTGCTACCACTTATAAAATGCAAAAGAATTTTGAATTGATTCATTCAGAATACTTACCTACCGAAATTTTCCTGCGTGCATATTTACAAATAAAGTTATTTTAATTCAATCAAGGGACAAGTGCCTAATACCTAAACATCCAAAATACTCTCCGTTACTTTCTATGAATATGGACACCAAAGAAAATCGAAAGGGAATGACAACAATAATAAGAAACTGAGGGTTATTCAAGCCCATTATATATCCATATTATAGGTGATGGTGATACTAAGATAAAGACAGCTACTTGTATTCAAAATTCCAACCAAATAGCTATATATGCACTAAATTAAAATAGAATAAATAAAGCACAAAGAATAATAGTGAAGCACTATATATTATTCATAAGTGAAGAAATAAGGAAAATAAAACCATCAATAAAATTCCAACTTCCCTCATTACAAAGTCATCTCATCTGCTACTGCTATGCTATGATACTATGATCTACAATTTTTACAGATTTAATTCATGAAAAACCTATAGCACCCATGGGTCCATACCCAACAAACAGGTTTGCAGTTTTCCCTGTTGTACCAATAAAAATTTCGACACCACATTTTTTAAAGGAAATATACCTAAATATGAAATATCACAATGAATCGAAATCTTAACGTTTATTACATTCCAGATTAAACTTAAACTGTATTCATCAGCCCCCTAACCTGTTAATCTCTGGACCTCTTGAACTGTCTTGAAGCGTCTGTCGAAAAGATCTAATCTAATAAAAGTAAAGAAAATTTGTCCTAATGCCTACTATGAATGATGAAGGTTTTGCACATTTTTATTAAATTTTAAAAAAAATTATTTCACAATGATTTAATCATAATTCGGGGATTCTAAATTATAACGTTCAGTGTATACAAACATACAAACACTGACACGTTTATGGTAATGCAGGTTGTAGATATGAGAGTTTGCCACCACCCAGAGTCAATACTGCCTAGGGTGTACGTGAAGATGTCAATGGGTACAAAAATGAGACTTAATCTTAGTTAATAATATTTGACTGTGGGAACTATTTTGAAAGGTTTTAACAACGGGATAATAAATTGAAAAAAGTAAAAATAAAATAAAGTCGTTGGCACTTGGATCGCTGCTTGGCTTGCCTTCCTCGTTGGAGCCTGTAAATAGGTGGTAGCTATGCTGTAGAGCTGGTGGTGTGTGTGTGTAGTTTTCATATATTGCATTCGTTTTCATTTTCGTGGCCGTCTTCGTTGGGTTCGTATCGCATCGTGTAGTGAATGAATGGTGAAAATAATTGGGTGAAGCGACGAGGCAGTGGTGGCAGTGGCAGTGGCTGAAAAGACAGCAGGAAAAAGGGAAAATGCTGTGGGAAAAGATAGAGAACTGTGCTGAGGTGCTGTGTAGCTCCGTGTGTGTGTGTGTCTTCCAAAAGTTGAGGCAGTCGCATGTATGTGAATTTGAATGGAAGCGGAGTTTTTCCTCATGCGCAGTGGCGTGATGACATTCCCCTATGATTTGATCAAAATGACGACGGGGCAAGAAATTTTTTGAGAAAGTTAGTGTGAAAATTTTCAATTGCCAAGGTAACCAGGCGGGTGATTCTTGATTTGACGGACTTTTACTAAATCTGTGTGTAGAGGATGAAACAAGGATAGGGAGTGTGAATATTTCTGTTGCCCACCCTTCGTCCGTCGTCAAAATTTTAACCCAATTTTAATCCTCACAAACCATGAGTGGCCGCCCCAGAACCACGTCTGCTGCGGAGCAACGCAATTCGAGTAAGTTGACATAAATTAAACCTTTGACCCGTCAAAATCTCATCTGGCGAGTTGGAGGAGACTCTGTCTTAATTATTTACATATTGTTTGAGAGGAGGGATGAGGAGTAGAGTAGGAAAAATGAATTCGTATGAGTCCTTTTTTGATTTTACAATTTTTGAATTTCAGTTTGGAATTGAGAGCAGTTTTTTTTGTCTTGTATTTCTATATATCTATGCGTATATCTTTATTTATTATTAGGACGTTCAACGTTCATGTTCAGGCTCTACTTACTTCCAAACTTACAACTTGAAAGTCATTTAAAAAAGGAGTCCACTTTTGATTTTGCATTTTATTATTGTCCTCATCAAAATGATTAATTCAATTCAATAGCAGAAGGATGTTAGTAGATTATTATATAATTTTGATAATATTATTATTGATTATAAAATATTTTAAATTATAAATAATTTTAATTTTCAGCAGTCAGGAATGAGTGTAGTAGTTGTTGATTGACAACAATTGACTGTACGAAATACGAATGATTGCGTCACATTCCCATTACGATATGCATTAATTGTTAATATGTAATTTTATTTTATTCGAATCACTTTGAATGACTTGATTTTGATTTTTTGTATGTTGTAGAAATTTTGGAATTGTGAAGAAATATGTTTATTTGTATTTTTGTCTTTGGTTTGAGTTTGAATATAGATATAACATGGCCGATGAAAGTTGAAAGTAATTTTTAATATTATGATTATAATTATGCACAATGTTTATTTCATGGATGTAGTTCTGGTTCATAATTTGCAGTTCGAAGCTGTAGATGCATTTGAACATACGTCAGTGAGTGTGAGGGAGTAAGTTATGGCGTGGGAGAAACTTTAGACTTTTAAAACATCAATTATTTAGTTTTTCTCTCCCTTTGATGCATAGTTGCGACAAGAAATCATCATTAAAACTGATCAACAGCATCAGCGCGATGAGAATAAATTAAATAATATTGAGTTGTTTGACGTTACGGTCAACAATTTAAGATATTTGACAGTACCTACCTATACTGTAGAGCAGAGTCATGTTACTTGTAGTACAATTTGCTACAGATAATAAAAGCTCGATTCGACACCTTCTGTTTAATATATCTATACATACCTAGTTCGTATTTAGAGATCCGGTATTGAATGATAGGATCGATGATCCATATCGATGAATCGATTTATTTAGTTTGATTTGCTTCCTTGGGCCTTATATCATTATGCGCTATCATTTCTTGTCTTATACCTCTACACTCGACTTCGCTTCTGCTTCAGTTCAGTGGAAGTCGAGTTTGTAGCCTATCGTGTTTACATTAATTTTATATTATTCACGGTAGAATTTATAGTTTTCTATTATACTCATGTTGTTTATACTAAATTAATGAAGTGAAACTACGTGATGTTCTTTTTAAAAAGAATTAACAGTATCAACAATAATTCTTTGCTGAATTCAAAATGTGTTCACATCTGACTGATTTGCAGTTTTATTTTTTAAACTAAACATTATTGGCAGTATTACATGGTAATGTTTTTTTTAATAAAGCGGAGTTCACTTTTTCAGGGTTAGCATGTAATAATCGATATGTTATGTGCATGTGAAGCAGCTGCGTTGGTCGTGGACATAGGTGTTAGTAGTTACAATTTAAAATGACCAAGCTCAAGTTCATTTTCATTCATTCATGCATCGCTAGTGCTCACTGTTGTTTCAACTTTCTTCTCCAATATTTTTTATCCATAAGCACATTTTTATAATGGGGGCAATTGTATCAAAGAGCGAATTAGCAGTAGATTAATTCATGCATAATGCATGAATAAAATATACTTGTAGCTTAAGGTTTCATTTGACAAACCATACGAAAAAGCATTAGTTAATCCTTGACTCCTGAATTTTTGGACATTGGAAAGTGACGAAAAACGTGCAACAGACGTTTCTAAATAATAAATTGTGAAAAGAAATATTCCCGATATATTTGCATCGTGTCGACTGCGTGAATTATATAGAAAACCCAGGAAACGATGGAAGAGACGTTGGATAGAGAAACAGTTGTAAGAGTATGCACAACCAAGAGTTGTTTTTTATAAGTGTTTTTTAAAGTTAAAGTGACGCAAAGTGACGATCTGCGACTACGAAGCAACAAACTAGTGCAAAATACTAAATTCCAAAGGATTTTTATGACTTGGCTTCGTTCGGAATGAACACGAAAAAATCTCTCCGTATAGGTATAGTTCACAACAGTTGACAGTATACCTACAACTTGCAGTGTGAACAGGTTTCGAAAAACGTGAGACAACGAAGGATCTAATAAATAGCATCTGCATTTGATTCGGTTTATCAGAATCAGTTGGCTTGTGATGGCAATCCGTCAAACAATCATTAAAGTATTTGTTATTGCCTGAATTGCCAACAATTGACATTACTGACTGGAATTTTACTAACCAATTTAATATTATATAAGAGTATTAAATTTGTTGACGTTGACTTTAATTTAATGAGAATCAACTATGCCCAGCTCTCCAAATTTTGTATTTCCCAGTTTAATCGCTCAAAATGTATAAATGTTGCCTATTGGTATTAGTGGTGTATAAACATTGCCTTGTGAAACTGTTTAAGTGAAACTTGTATGCTTTTGTGCCTAAATATGTGTCGATCAGTGAAAATTAGTTCCTGTAATTCCATCTATTAGTTTAGAGATTTTTTAGTTTTATTGCCGTACATATCTACAATAAAATTGACATTGGGTTAAAATTATGAATTTATTTGTTGTTTTTAACAGTTTCGGAGGGAGGGAAAGTGACTACGGTCATTGCCACCCCTGGTGCAGGACCGGATCGACCTCAAGAAATTCGTTATACTGACACAAAACCTATAGGAAATGGAAGTTTTGGTGTCGTCTACCAAGCCAAACTATGCGACACTGGAGAACTTGTCGCAATCAAGAAAGTCCTCCAAGATAAACGGTTCAAGGTATTAAATAATAATATGTATTTTGAATGGTTACTACGTATATTTTATAATTTGAAACACATGAAAAATCGTTTAATATATTTATTTATACCATTTAAGGTAATTCATCTACACCATTCTTACAGTTCCTGTGTTTTAAAGTTCAAAAGTGCTAATATATTGAGTATTTAATTGAAGATGTACTTTTAATGCATTTGCTGCTCTTGTATCACATGCGTTGACTTCATTGCAATCCCGAATATATAAGTATCAACTTAGACTGGAATTCAATTTTTATGAATTCTTTCAAGACGTAGATTTTCATATCCTGTATTCAGATGAACTACAATAAATTTAAACGTTATCTGATTGAATTGACTTTTTGCTGGTCATGCTTGATTCAAACTTAATTCTTAATTGATTAGTTAAGAATTATAAACATTTATGTAGGATGTGGTGGAATTCTCTAGATCTAGTTAATTTATTTAAATTAAAATTAGCTTTATCGATACATTTTATTTATTGTTTTGTTTGTCTAGAACCGAGAACTTCAAATAATGAGACGGCTAGAGCACTGTAACATAGTCAAGCTCAAATTTTTCTTCTACTCCAGTGGCGAAAAGGTTTGTTCAGTTAATTTCCAGAAATCTTTGATTTTTCTTTCTCGATAGATAAAAATTGTAATATTGCCTGTAGATGTAAAAGCAATTGTCTTGAAATTTGTGAGAAATATGTGCCTTCACTGAAGGTTATGACATGTACGGCTGGACCTGGAACAGGAACACGTTGAATCTATTCGTAGGGTTTTGTCATCCTCGTTCGTTCTATTGGTTTTTGCTGTTTCACCTTCCATTAATTTTCTATCGACGAAGTTTACTTACGCTTTTGTAGTTCTGATATTTTAGTTGTTAGCTAAAGTAAATAATTACCCATACAGTACATATTCCTTAAGTGTCTCTATTATTTGTTATCATTGGTAGCGCAAAATTTGTTTTTGTTTTGGGAAGATAAATGTTAAGATTAAGATGGTCATGTCATATTTGAATTCGGGTTTGAAATTAACGGAGATATCTACTCTACACGATATTAAATTACTATATATTTTTTATTTATTTATTTTAAAATAACAACTAAATAATGACATAAATTTTGTGTGTGAATGCAGAAAGATGAAGTATATTTAAACTTGGTGCTGGAGTATATTCCGGAGACGGTGTACAAAGTAGCTCGACACTATAGCAAGAACAAGCAGACGATTCCGATCAGCTACATTAAGCTGTACATGTACCAATTATTTCGAAGCCTGGCTTACATTCACTCTCTGGGGATATGCCACAGGGATATCAAACCACAGAATCTTCTCTTGGACCCATCCACCGGTATCCTCAAGCTTTGTGACTTCGGCAGCGCCAAGCATCTGGTGCGAGGCGAACCCAACGTCTCTTACATATGCTCACGATACTACCGAGCTCCCGAACTCATTTTCGGTGCTATCGACTATACTACCAAAATCGGTAATTTATGTTATGACAGTACATCATTATTTATTCGTACCTGTAAGTCAAAAGTCGTGTCTCTAGCGCTCGTCTCTCCAAGCCCACGTCACCTGCCTTCGTAACTTTTGAACTGTCATATTTTGATATTTTCGGTTTTAACTTCAGTGCATTATCTCACAGTACAGCAACTCCTGACATTCTTTTGTCTGTACGTATGCTATAATTGTCAGCGTTCTTTAAACTCATTTAAACTCCCGTATTCCCTCACTACAAATACACGGGCCTTTTACCGTTCAGGAGAACGACGACAGATTTTCAGGAAATAAACAATAATTTTTGATGAGAGTTTTCAAGGTTGGACTTTTTAATGAATTTGTCTTAGGCTTATACAATGCGTTTTACAAGACTTATTTTTATAATTATTGACTTGAAGTATTTTAAAAATTGTATGCGCGAAAGAAATACTCTTGTGGCAGTAGTGCTGATTGGCTAACCAAATGTTTATGTTTATACCTTAATGCTTCCAATGTTTCTCATGTATAGATAAGAGAGGTTGATGGAAATCTGGTGTTGAATGAGAATAAAATAAACTAAATTGTTTTTTGTGTATGCACAGATGTATGGAGTGCGGGATGTGTACTGGCTGAACTGCTGCTAGGCCAGCCAATATTTCCTGGTGACTCCGGCGTGGACCAGTTGGTCGAGATTATCAAAGTGCTGGGCACACCAACCCGTGAGCAAATCCGAGAAATGAATCCCAACTATACTGAGTTCCGCTTTCCGCAGATCACTGCCCATCCTTGGACTAAGGTATCTATCTAAATATGGACTATAAAATTATTCTTTTTCCTTTTGTTTATATTACATTTACCTATTCACTTTAAATGTGAATACATTAGAAGCTACATTTTCTCATTTGGCAAACTCTATAATATTATTATTACCGATGTTTATTAGCTTGGAATCAATGAAACTTTATTTTACAATCTACTTTTACTTTTATTTTTCTAGAGTCAGGTACTTTTCCTGTTTTTATCTTGCCTTTCCGCCAGTTTCAACGTTAAATATTTGTTTACTTGAAGACATTAACATGTAGTTAATAATATGAATCATGACATGTAGTTAATGTAGTAGAACATCGACTACAAGAAGCATCTAGTATGCATTTACATGGGCCGTTGTCACATATCGGCAATGACAGCGATAGCAGTGGGGTATTGTACTATAACCCGGGCTTTACGCAATTCAGTATTATCCATCACAGTACATTATGTAGATGTGTTTAGAAGTCCTTCAGTATTATTCAGCATTATTATTATTGGCAGTGATTCAATTTCAGTAGTAAGAGAGTGATTCTTCTCTCTTCGATAGTGTTTTATAATCGTAATAAGGTAATTATATTAAACATTTAAACGTTTAACGTTTACTGCATTGGATCATCATAAATATGCGAGCGTTTTATGCGCGATTGTAATCTCTTTGGGCAGTATGTTATTGTTAGTCGTGTTATCTTTCAAATTTCTCAAACGTGTTGGTATAATATAGTTTAAGTACCTATGCACAAAATTGAACTTCGTTATGGTGCAGCTCAGTTTTATGTATTTATTTTTTACTTTAACGTCATATTATATAATTTGTAATATTATTATCATCATTATCTTGCTGTTTGTCCCCCATTCCAATGCCAATCCAATGGAATATGTTTAGTTTTTCTTTTTACTTTACTTTAACAGGCATGTATTGTATATTTGCAGAAACTTCGTTTGACTGTATTTGTATAACTGTATTTTTTTCCTCGTTTCCATTTTGATTACAAATTAAGCCAGCTTAGCTAATTAGATAGATTAGCTGCTTATATTTAGGTTTTAAATATGTGAAACAACGTCATCTTTAAGTCAATCTTTAAGATAAAGTTATTCTTAAACAAAACTAGCTAACTACGAAGTCGGATCGATGTCAATAAATAAAATCTGTGATTTATGGCTCACAAAGTACCTGGGTATAATTATAGGAACATAGCTATAGTACTTTAATACTTACGTAGTTCTATTCTTAATTCAAAAGCGTCGTAGCTTCTAATTAATCAAATAAATTAAATAATGTAACTTAATACGCTTTAGGCAAGTACAACTATGTAGATAATACATTTCATGTTGAAAGTGTTGAAAAGAATCTTTAAAAAAATGAGTTAAGTGAAGATATGGTTGTCCAGCAAAGGTTACAGCAAATGTGCAGTGCGGGGCCATTGAGGGCATCCCAGCGCATTAGAGTAAGTACAAGTTCAAACTACAATTCCCCATTTACCAATATTTCACGTTTCGTGTACTTAATTATCATTATATATTATCAATTATCGTATCTACTAGTTGGCGACTTGTTGGCTGCTTTAAAAAAGCATACCATTTACTACTCAAAATTTAAAACTATTTGATTACCTGCCTAATTAGTGACCTGTTTTTTACGTAATTGACGTGTCTAACATTATTATTATCAATGAGTGAGAAACTACACTGACACATTTAAATGTATTAATCGTTCTTAATAATAGTATTACTGGTTACTGTTTAAAAATTTCGTAACAGTATTCAGGCTTTATTTGTTCCGCTGTTCTCTTTATAATTTAATTCTTTTATTTTTCCCAACTATTTGAATATTAAATTTTTGAACTTCAAATACAAACTCGATGGCAGGTGTTGTGGATTGGAATTTAAAACCAAAAGGAATTTTTGCGTAGAAGTAATTCATTTTTGTCTTGTTTTAAATAAATGACTTTGTCAGCAGTGCTCGGTGCTGACTCAGCACCGCATTTAGTAGCCTCATTTTTTGTTCTGGCGATTTAATTTAGCTTAAAAATAACCACAACTTAATGTTTTGAGATGACCGGGGGTGCTTTTAATACAAAAAAAACAAGTTTGATGAGAATTTAAAAATAAATTAGAAGATCTTGAAAAGCTCAATGGAAAAATCATAGTGGTGATCGAGGAAGCATAACAGTTTACATTTAATGGGCATCTCTTGAAAAGAAATTAATTTCATTGCTACTCTTTTAACCTTTGTAATATTTATGTTCGGCCATCGGCCATGACGTTGAGCTAATAACGCTTAATACATTTTTCAGTATTGTTAATTCACTCGTATTGACTTCGTTTGCTGTAACCTTTGAATTACAAGTTATAAGATATTACCGTAAAAAAACTGTAACTGTGAGTAGAATAAACATATTACATTTACATAAAATATGAGGCACGATATAAAAGCAAATGTAATACCGTTGATAAATCTACTATGTATTTACTGGTTATGGTTTTTCCATAGAGTCCTAAAAACTAAAGTTTGAGGTAGTCCTCTGGTACTGTAGTAGTAGTATATAGTACTTAGCCTTTGTATAACCATAACCATAACTATCACTGCGTACTTATTAAAATTAATATAAGCATATATAGGAAAGTGTATAATAATAATTATAACCCTATACAACAGAGTTTAAGCTTTTATAATAAACCAAAACGATTAAGTATGTCCCCAGTATACGTAATACGTACATGTACGTATTTTAATTTTATTAGATGTTTTTCTAAAGTTTAGTAATAACTAATGAAGTAGATAATAGTATGTTATGCTGTTACATTTAAAGTAAACGAAATAAACATAATCGTGAGCTTGTGTTTTTTAGTGGGTAGTAAAAAAATACGGTAACGGTTATCGTGTAACGTTGACGGTTAGTCTATACTGAGTAATTTAGGAGCTTAGCTAATATTTATCAATAATAATACTGAGCTTGTTGAAGCATGCCGGTTTGCGGGTTCTTTCAACTTTCTAGTTCTAGATTTGATGTGCTCTATAATTATATCAGTAATTGCTAATTGCTTATGTACATGCAGTTTGTTTATGTGTTTCTACCTTTCATTGCCCTTACCCACAAGTGTACTTTAGTTTTTATTTTTACGTTCATCATCCTCGTTTGTTCAAATGGTTAATCAAACTACGCGATCTCTCCTCTTGCTCTGTATTCATTCCGTTTAACTGTGAAAGACCGATTCTGGAAATCCGTATTTTCTCTATTTAATTTAGAGTTGTAGAAACAGCCGCCCATCTCTTACTTTTTTATAAGCTTTGGATATTAGGTTTTGTTTAATCAAACCAAAACTTTATGTTTTGCGGCTGTTTATAGCTGTACTGTGTAAATACTGTGAGTATATTTAGCGTTTGCCTTCAATAATAAAATTATAAAAGTAGACGAACTTTTGATGGACTGTAGGTAAGCTGCCTATGTATAGGTATGATAAATTATTGATTACAAATTCGATAGTTCTTGAAGCGGTGCACTAGGCTTGGAATCAAATGAGGAAATTAGTATGCATTGAGAATTTGAGAACAATGAAAATTGTTTTAAGCTTTTAGTCTTAGCCGTGACACGTATTTTTGTTTCTTTTTTCTTACTTTTTTGGTATCAGTAATCGTACGGTGATGGCGATACGACATTATGCTGGTGTTCATGCATTCTTATCGTGCTCGTAATAATGTATGAAGGTAGTCATTTTGTAAGTGCGATGTGCGAAGATGAAAATGAATGAGGATTGTGTGAATGCGAGACTGATAAAAGTAATTTGAATATGTATATGGAGGCTAAGCCAAGTGGCTAAAGAACTATTTAAATTATATAGTGTTAATAAAGTGTGAGGTCAGAGTCAGAGGTTAGAACTTTACTCTAAATTAAAAGATAACTTTTGTCTCGCTCCTCGGCGATTGCTAATTCTGGTAAAGCCCAGAGTCCAAATGGTCGAATGCTTTTTCTTCTGATCTGGCTGTGAAAATAAAAATCTGTACGTGAAACTTAAACGTGCTAGCACGGGGACACGAGATAGTTTTGTATTTAGCGTAGATCCCAATCTCTCTCCTGATGGAAAGGGATACGGATATGGAAATGGGCATAATGTTGGACTTTGGCCTTGGTTTGCATTATGTATACTGAGCAAGTTTGTTGTTTTCCACGTTTATTTTCCTATTATTATTTGATGGAATTAGGTAGCACTTGAGAGTTGGACTATGAACTTTATTTTTAGATTAGTTTTTCTAGAATTCGTGCCATCCATCAGATCAGATGAGGGTGTGAGTTTTTTTTTATATATGTATACCTATGTGTGTGGTATGTATGTCGTCGTGTCCTGTTTTCGTGTGTCTAGTAGTATTTTCCTAGAAAAGTAAAAGTCAGAAAGTGGAAAACAAACACAAGGCTCAGTCAAGAAAGTTGAAGTTTAAAAGTTGAAATTGAAAGATAGCGGCCGCATTTCGTGCTTTAGTCTCCAATAATTCAAAACTCATACTTGAAGAAAGTCAGACTCATTTTGTAATTTGCGTTTATGAAAGACAAATCTAATGTTCAAAGCGTTCCTTTACTATGAACCCTCTCTATCTCTACTCCTTACGTAGTTCTTACATATGTATTTAATTTGGGCAATTATGCGTTTTTCCGTCTATAAACATACAATTTAATTGAATATGCTCATTTTCATGTTCATTATAAATTTGTAAAAGAAGAGAAAGACGAGGCAGAGTACTTTAAGGTAAGCCAAGGCAGTCATCATAGAAAGCGAAGCTTTTCATTTAGCGACTTTAGGAGTTAGGTGCTTCCATTTAGTTATATATTATTGATTATACACCGACACCGACAGAAAGGGAAAGTTGTGTGTGAACTGAGAGTCAGTTGAAATGTAGAAACTGGGACATTTTAGGAGTTCCGAATTTTAAGCGAGAGATAAACTTTTCTAATGAATAATAAATGAAGTTAAGCGCTTTGGCTGGAAATTGTCTAAATTGTTTAGTTCGCATAAAGTCCTCGTTTTTCTGGTTTTCCTATGTGTAGTAGTATTGTTCCTTACCGTTGCGTTGCTGTATTCCTTCCACTTTTCCGCATAATTACTCCTTTGAGCTTTTAATGTTGGATTTGATTCTGATGAAAATCTATTAAATTCTTATGCAGTAATTAAAAAATGTATTGTCATGATGTATATTTGGAATTTGTGCTTTTTTGTGGTGGTATATTTTACTGACTCCGTACTAAAAAGTGTAATAAATTTTGTAATTGTGTTATGGTAATTCTAGCATCCTAAGCCCAGATGACTCCAATCTGATAACGGTTTATTTTTTTGGGGATTTTGCAGGTATTTCGCCCACGAACCCCACCAGAGGCCATTGAGCTGGTATCCCGCTTGTTGGAGTATACGCCATCATCACGAATTACACCGCTTGAAGCGTGTGCTCATACTTTCTTTGATGAACTCCGTGACCCTGTTACCCGTCTCCCCAACGGCAGGGAACTTCCGCCTCTCTTTAACTTTACTGAACATGGTTAGTTTTGTTATTTAAAATTAACTACTCGATTTGTTTGTATTGTTGTAAATTTTAACCATATTTTTATTTTTGGGGATGAGTACACTATTGTATTGTGACTATACTATACTTTTTGGTGCCCTGAAATTTTAGAGCTGGGGATTCAGAGTCATTTAAATCAGGCTCTGATTCCTCCTCACGCCGTGGGTACTCCAGGAGGAGCAACTCAACCGGAGACTACTGGAGCGCCAGAATTGATTCAACAGCCGGATGCGACGGCCGCAAGTCCCGACTCTTCGACAGCTCAACCAAATCCATAAGAATAGATTAAAATAATTTTAATTTTTCCTATTCCTCGCCCCACGCCCCCCCCCCCCCCCTGCCCCTTCATAAATTCTCTCTTCTTGCGACAGTACATACCACAAGAGAGCAGAAGGACACACTTCCGCATTCTGTTCGATAAACACTAACATGAGTCAATAATAATATCACCCGTCAAGTAATGAAGAAAGAAAGGAATAAAAAATAAATGAAATTTCAAAATCGCAAGTCACCAGCATCATCATCATCAACAACAAACAACTTGGAGTGTTTTAACTAAATTAGGGGAAAAAATGCAAGTGATAAGCATCTGTTTGTTCTTTTACAATCATGAATATAACTGTAGCACGGATGGAAGCAAAATCAAAACAGAAAAAAAATAAATATTTAAGTTGAAGTTTTGGCTTCAGAAGCAAAGCTTCTATAATATTTATTGTTGTAAAGATAATAATAATGACTATATAAAGTTATAGATTTATCATTACGTACGAGCACCGCCCTAAATTGAAAAAAGAGATAAATAAAATACATTATTATCTAAGACTATACCTTATATATTATATATCTGAGAATTTCAAACATTCTTCACATGAGAACACTACAGGAGATGCAATGACAAGAAAAGTAAAAGTGATTTGTTGATAATAGTACATTGAATTGATGATTCAGATCGAGAGCATCTGAATTGAACTTACCAACGTCAGAATTTTGAAACTTTCATTTTTGTGTCTACTCCGACTACGAATGAAATGTTTGATATATTATGAGATAAAGCGAGATAGAGGTAGAGAGATAGCAACAGCGAACGAGCAAGGAATAACTAAAGGAAAATATATGTAAAAGTTTCCTTCGTATTTAACTTCTGCTGCTGCTTCAGCTCTTGTCTAAAAAATGTCGATGTAAAATTATATACTTACAAATTTTTAAAAATCACCTAGATAGTTAAATATATTCCAAATCAAGAATCATTATGTTATTTACAACTATCAGATTGTTTGAGTAAATAAGGGCAAGGAAGGCATAGGAAAGCAGTGCACATAATATGTAACATTACGTTAACGACTATCTACAACTTTCTACATTTACATCTAACGATTATGATATTTGACAACTGAAAAAGAAATCAGAACTAAACACAATAATAAAATGACAACTATAAATAAAGAAAAACAAACTAGGAAAAATGAAAACGAAAGACGGAAATCTTCGTTCTACTCTCGTCGTCATTGTTTTTGATGGTTGTTGCTGTTAAAATGATATAATAATATAATTATTATATACTAATAATATATTATCGTGAACTGTGCATTCATCGTAAAAAAAAGTTTCCTTTTCTCGTTCTCGCTGCTACCGCTTCTTCTGACACTTGTTGACACGCTGACGACACTATCGTCGTTTGCCGACGCTAATATTAATAATGCTAGCTTCACGCAGCAGTGAAAGACAGCATCTGAAATCATTATACATATATATATAATAATATATACAATTATAATATGTTAAATATATTGCTGAACACTATGAACTTAATAATAATATTATTATAATATAAAACTACACACAGTTGGAAGCGTTGAGGGAAGTATAGTATGCACTATGTAAAATTACTAACTGTGGATTTTTAACTTTAGCATTAATAATTGTAATTACTAATTACAGAAACTATTGAAGCATTATATACACATGGAATATTTAATCGTTTTTAGGTGAGTATGTTTGTTCTTTGATCGTTGTTCTTGTTTTCGTATTTATAACTGTCACTGGATAGGTCTTAACAGTAAGAATATTTATTAAATATAATTGCATTACATAGAGAGTGATTTATGGTGACCTATGTCTCTATTGATATACATAGAATATAAACAGACCTACTATCGTCTACGCCTGCGTAATTATTAGAGAGGGAGGGAAACGGAAACTTGCGGAAGCCAAAAGTGTCATCGTCATCGTGTTAATTATTCTTATGCCCCCGCCTGCTGCTCTGTACTATTTTACTTGAATTATAATTATAATTTTGAATTATGTGTAACTAGGATTTAGGATTTTGTAGTAAGAGTAGTGCGATGACTGCGATTTGAAATTTGAATGGAGCATGGAAGCTACGATCAAGGGCGCACTCAGTATTCAAGTACTTGTAATTAATTTATTAATTACCGCATGAAAACTGATCTGCTTGGAATGTGAACCTATGCTTTGTGGAAGTGACTATAAATACATACCTAGTTATAATTGTATGGGAAGGAACTTGTTTGGTGTTCTTCGTATAATTGCAATTCCGCAACTCGCTATACATTTCTTGTGTGGTCTGATTCTGATTCTTGTGATCTTCAGACTGATCAAGAAATGACATCGTCAAGGAACTTCAATGTGCTACTTACATACATATTTGATAGAGTATACTTACAATTATTTGATTGTTTTTTTTAGTCCGTGCGTGGGTTCGTTCGTCTAGTATCGTTGTTTCACTGTCTCCTATACCCATGTATGCCTATCATATAATATTTATTATACACATGAATAATTATATGATGCTTGTTAATGGTTATACATAATATGCTACTACTATCTAGGTCAAAGTATTGATTGCCCGTCGACAAATCAAAAATCACCCGTTAATAGCGTTATTATTACAATTAAATTTTCCACTAAAAAAAACTATCGTCGTTTTAGGAGTATGTGTAGGAACGCAGGCAGGGACTTAATATACCTACCTCATTAAACAATTCTGGCTTACTATGTTTTTAGCTGTAATGTAATTCATTGAACTTCTTCGGTTATAGTAATTATTAAGTAAGTAAGCGTATAGAACTGTTCTAGGCATAATATCTCAAATCAATTTAACATTATTAAAAACGTAACGTTTTAAAAGGAAACAATTTTGAAATTTTTGAATTCTACAATTTTCATCACTGCTTCACGCTTATACTTAGTGCGTTTCTAAAAAATAGCATTTCCAACTTAAAATTTTAAAAACTTAACATCATCAACTCTGACGAAATACGAAATCTGACAAATGTTAGTAAGAATAATATTATTACATTCAACTTTGTTATTTAATCAAAATTCACTTGCAGTTAATAATGTATTCCAGTAAATAGTAATATAGTGGAGTCAAAATTTAAAAAAAAAATAAAAGTGAAGAATAAAAATAATATTGCAGTAAATATTGTCAAATGTGAGGCGGCAAGACAGGACGCGACAAGGTCATGTAGAAGTTGACAAGTTTTCATTAAAAATGATTAATAAAATACTAAACAATTATAAGTATCTAAAAATTAAGTTAAAACAAAACTATTTCTATTTATAATTAATTATACACTAAAACTCCATATTCGTAATTTCATTCATGATATGACACTGTATTATTATATAGAATTTTAATTACGATTTATTATAAAGCATCAAATACTATATATACTAAAATTACAGTGAACACTAATAAATATATATATATATACGATTGCAAAATATTGCTATGTAATAATAAAATGAAATGCCTGCCCATAATAATCTAGAACACAGTACATAATGGTAAAGCTACTATATTACATTAGAAAATTTGAAAATAGCATTTGAATTTGAATACCATGAGAGTAATTATAGGAAAATTTTGAAGAATCAAATCAACGTGCTTACATTTAAGAACCTTCAATAACGTTTCACTTATTTGTGGACGTCAAACATAACATCCAAAATTCAATCTATCTTACTACATTATTGTTAGAACTTAAAAATGTAAAATTACCTTATTACCTATACCCCCTAGCTACCTATACATTTAAAAGTATAAAGCTTATACATTACAATATATACTACATATATAAAAGTACATAATATACATTTAAATTGTAAGACTAATTCATAATAATATCTTTCGTATATATCAGAAAAGAAACTATAATTCTAATCTAAAATGCTATACTATAGAAAATTATTGGAAATAAGGAAAAAAAAACTTACGAATTTACGAATTTCACAGTTCACGTTCAAGTTGTGACATAATGTTGTATTAAGATTAAAAGAATTAAAAACTCTAACGACTATATACTATTACTATTACTACTACTACATAGAAGTGAAGTACTTTTTAATATTAAAAATAATACATAGTGAATTGCTAGCCAGCGCGAGCCAAAATGCCAGATTGTGTGTGTGTGTGTCTAACTTACAGATATATGGAAAAAATAAAATCTAAAAAATTCAGCGTTCTCTCACCGTATAACGTACAGTATCAGTATATGCAATATAGTAGACTTAAAATTGTAGGCAAGTGTTTTCAATACATAATTATTACATTTTTGTAATAGTCTACCTATAACTATATACTAGGTAGGTAAAAAAAATTAAATGGAGAATTAAATTCTAAAAAACAATTTCCCAAAATTGAAACGAAAATGACGATATTTACATGTAAGCATTAAGATACTACGTTAACGTAATATATTATTCAGACAGCGGCCAGAGAAACTATAAGTGAATATAATGATATACTATAAAAGCCTATAGCTATGTCTAAAAAGTATAAAATATTAAAACAGCTCCCTCGCCTCTCCTATAGGAAAAATAAAATGTAGTGTGGAAAATTCAAATGAAAGATTTCGTAGTCGTGTCTGTACTGAATTGAATATTTAATGTGTAACAAAATTATTATAATAAAAATCTCCGTTACTCTCATCTTTAAACACGTGTGGGGCAAAAGAATCATTAAATTGTATTTATAGTAGAGATATTGTATAAAGCATTTGCCTAATTGTAATCAAATTTTTGTTATATTGTAATTACTCACATATATGTACCAATATTACTTACTTATAAGAGGGTGTGATTTAATTCTAAATTAGATAATATTTCTTGATTCTTTTTTAAATTTGAAGTATTTACTACACCTACATACTACATACATTGAATTTCTTGAAATTAAATGTCAATTTTAACCACACTTCTGTATAAACAAAAATTCAATTACTGGTATAATATATGAAAGTGTAGCTATATAGGTATTAGCTATACTGTCAAATTGCTAAATGAAATATTGTTACATGCATGATCTAATATGTGACATATATGGAAAATAGTAAAACACGTATAAAAACATGTATAACTTAAATTTGGATCTATGAGTAGGTATTGTGTAATTTTATTTAACAGTTTTTATTTGATCTGCAATATAGTAAAATGTAATTTCATATTTTCAGTCGAAAGTATGACTTACATTATATCTATATAATTATTACAAAATTACAAGTCAGTAGTTTAATTAAAATCATTTTTAACTTTGACTTTTTGTCTTAAATAAAATCAAAAAATGAAAGATATATAGTATATCAATATTATTGATCATTGTTGACTTGTCATTTAGTCAGGCTGGTTCGTGTAGTTATTATAACAAAAAAAAAGCTAGAGATAATTATTGTAACATGTAAGACAAAAGCTACTAATATTATCTACTAACATGAATCAATTAATCAATGAAGTAATTAATATTAATACTGTAATGATTTTAGATGATTTTAATATGTAATCTTGATATATATAGTTGATATAGGTAAGAAAGTATAGAACAATATAGAAGCTATGTATAGAACAGCATGATGATTAATTAATTAGTAAAAAGGTAAAAATATTATTACTTACTATTGAATGACTGGCCATTAGTTAATAATTTTTAAAGTTGTAAAAGAAATGTCAAATTCAGAGCCACATTACACTACATATGGGTATATAGGAAAAAAATACTTATATAGAATGAAACACACACTATATTACCTATAGCGTAGCTGTCTTTAAATTAGATAAAATAAAAAATACTGTGTATGGGAGTTACAATATAATTTTGAAGATTAACTGATAATTTAAAAAAAAATAATTAAACATATTCTTAATTCTAAGTTGTTTTTAAAAAAATCTTTGTAAAGGGAAAAGAACAAAATACCTTACATATTTAATAGAAAAAAGGGTTCATGCATATAAAATAATAGGTGGTACATAATATTATATAGGCATATAGGTAATTATTAATATTATATAAAAAAAAATGTAAACTGGATATATACCTATACCTATAATATACCACGGGAATACTTACAATGAGAACTGTAAATGTATTTGTAATATAATATGTAATAATAACAACTATTTAAAAAAGAATATATACAACTAGAATTTATTAAAGTAATAAGACTATTCACACTAATAGATACATGTATATATACATAATTACATTATGATATAGACTGTACCTACTCATAAATACTATATATATATATAGGAACATTGTATATAATATGATGGCCGGACGGAGAAATATTGTATAGACACTACAGTTAAAAAAATACTATATACACAATTCATCCTAATTAATAATTATTTGATTTTTTTGAATAATAATTATCTTTATCTATAATAAGATTTTGATTTTTGATTTTACGATTTCGAACATAATGTGTGTGACTTTTGACTTTTTAATCGTGTCATTATAATTTGGATTTCTTTATTTAATGTTCTGTTATGTAGAGAGTTCTAGTTTCTAGCTTCATTTAATTACCCAGCCGTTTTATTTGTCAGTGTGTTTGTGTGTGATTACTGGTGGGTGAACGTCCCGTCGTCGTGTCAGTTGTCTCCGCTTTTTGTCACTGACGATATTTTTTTTTCGTCATAATATTATTATGATGATGATGATTGCCGAAGCTAAAGTTTGAAGTTGATTGCATGATATAAATCAAGAATCAAGATTTTTTTTTCTGTTTGTTTTTAAAAAAAAATGTTATTATTTTAAAAGTCTAAAATAATTTACAATTATTGCTATACAATATAGAAATTACTTCATATACTTGATATGATATGTAATATAATATGGTAATAGTTTATTATTATTATTACAATTTTAAATAGTATGCATTGTATACTAGTAAAAAAAAGTGGAGAAGCTACGTATGTAATACATAGGTACCAGTAGGTAGGTATAATTATGTAATGGCTAGAATCAATGCTACACACTATAAATATGATAATTAAATAAATATTGATTTAAATACAAACTTGTGTGCATACTACAGAATTACAGAGATGTTGAGTGTTAATTTAATATTAATAATATAGAAAACAAGATGATGGTAGTTCATTCATATAAATCATATATAAAAATTAATTATTACACTATTACATATTACTATTATGTTATTATTATTATTATTGTCATTATTATCCTGAGTAAAAACAAATATAGTACTATTATTATCTATACATATACAATTATATAGTATATATATATAAGTAGATCGAGACAGATGAAGAAAAAGAAAGTTGTGTAAAAAGTTAAAAAATGGGAAAATGAACACACACGCTATTTGACTATTGTAGAATATTACATACATAATTATTATTATTACAGTAAATTATTATAATGAATAAAACAAGACTTGGAGTTACGTCACGTCACACGATCACGCTCATTCAATTTTAAAAATCTATAATATTATGGACAACAATTCAGAGCGTTCAGTAATTAGTAGTACTATATAGTTGTTGCTTCTTTTCGGATTGGAGCTCGAGCATAACTTAACCGCACATAATTATTATTACATACTTAATTTATTTAATTGCGGATTCGAACATCTTCGCAGTAATTTAAAAAAATTTCATTCTCTTACTCTCACATCTATTACATTTTCAGTTTTTTTTTAAACCTGCGACCTTTTAGTTTTGGAAGCAAAATCTTATAGGCTGCGTGATATAATAAGCCATTCTATTATTTAATTATAATTTATATTCAGTATTCATCATAAGTATAAAAAATATTCTGTTAACTCGCGGACATGGAAAGAACCGGGAAATCACTTCAAAATTTAATTTGCTGACGAATTACGCAGTGACAAAATTTCTCTCTAGAACATAACTTTGAAGGATTTATGAAATATTAGTGAAAATATTCCAAATTGAACTGGACGACTGGACAACCTTAAGCTAGATACATTTATAGAGAGGAATTTGTCGAGTTTTTATGAAAACAGATAGGTAAATACGTATATATAGGTATATAGGCATAGGGTTAAGTTCATATACGTCATTATAGTATTACGCAGATATAATCAAGTTCAACCTATTAATATATTGAAGTTTTCAGTGCTTTTGATAAATGTACTATATGATAATTAGATAATATTTAAAATAATACCAACCCTTCCACTTTCCACACAAATGCTACTCTAACATATTATCTGTATAGTCAATTAATAATAAGCTATGATACATAATTCTTTATGTGTCGAATGTCAAATTCCTATAAATTCCAGTCTTCAGGTTCAAAATACATAATGAAAATTGGCTAATAAAGTTTAAGGAAAGGAATGGAATAAATAACTGTAATAATGATACGTATATTTAATTCAAATTCAAAGACGGATGTAATAAATTCTAAAGTGTTAAAAATGCCAAGCGGTCTTAATCAAAACAAAGTAAACAAAAAAAAAGTAAAAACATTAAAAAAACGAATGACATGTAAGATATAAAAAAAAGTGGCGTACGAAACCAATCACCACTCAGCAAAAACTTGCATTGTTAATAATATTATTATTGTTAAACTAAATTAATTAATCATTTTTATTCTTACATGTTGTTGTTATGTGGCTGCTTTGCTTGTGTTTGAACCGGATTACAAAATTTTTAAGCATGTCGATCGATGGTCGCTTTCATTTTCGTTAGAAAATTGTGGATTATTTTTTAAAGGTGGAAAATGTCATATAATTTCATGTTTCTGTGGACAGTCAAATACCATTGCAGTAGCAGTGTAACTTTTTTTTTCCAGTTTTGAGTTGCTCCATTTTATACCTCTCCAAAATGTAATACAAAAATTAAATCATTAAAATAAATGAAGGCTTGTGTAAACGCTCGCGCTCAGTGATTGAGTGAGGAGGGAACGTGTGAAAAAGTGCGGAGTACGGAATGTAAATTCAATGGCCAATGGGTAGAATGCATAAAAGTACTTAAAAATACATACTGCAGTTAAATATAAAGCATAATAGTATACAAATAAAAATAAATTGCCTACATTATAAATGTACATAATAATATTATTGTAGCTCGTAGTAAGTAGTAAATTGTAGGGGAAATTATAACTGTACATTTTGAATGTTTGCTATAAACATATAAGTTATCTAATTTGTACTTACCTCTAATTCTACTCCTATCGGCATCGGCATCGGTAATACCTAATTATTCTTAAAATCTATGTAATTATACACACGTTACATTTTGTGTAAGTAGATAATATTATGTAATTATTATTGCCTAGTGTAAGTCATGTCATTCATGCCTGAAGCATATATTCATTATGTATGAGCGTGGAGTCACAGTTAATGTGCTGATATAAAATAATATATAGTAGGTGTAAGGATATGGATAGTAGGATAATTATTAAGGGATAAAACGATAACGATGGAATACATGATCACTACACACTATATATGCATATAACTACTATTACGGAGTAGTCCTCTACAGGTGTGAGTCATACATAAGTAGTGCTAATATTAACATTCATATATGATTATTATTGTAATTAATTACCGTTATTATTATTGTTAGTGTACATGTAATTTTATTGTAATTAATTATTATTAAAAGAAATATCCATGAGATAAATAATCAAAGGAAAACAAGGCATTTTCATTTTCAAAATAAATATTCATATATTCATTGATACACATATAGTATATGATACTTGGCTAGGCAATGTTACATATATGCTACATTTAAAAAAAACACAGAAAAAGGACATTTCAGGTTCTTTATAGAGATAAAGTCAACGGAAAACTGTAATTCAATGGCCGAGTAAAAAAACTGAAAATTTACCAAGAGTTAAAATATTTCTTTATTTTGTATTCTTAGCACGTAATGCATTATTGTAATTACAGTATTACAGTAATGCTTAGTTTATTTCATTTGAGAACAGTTGTGAGCCCATATACACTATTTTGCAAGTGCACATATATGTATCTATGTAGGTAGGCCGAATTGGGCATATGACGGATATCTTCTGAATTTTTATAATTCAAATTGGACAGGGATGTTTACGGTTTGCTTATAGTATGCTTTTCAAAATTTAGTATTTCATGAAATTTTTAATGGAAGCTGATGAACATTAAGTATGGACGGAAGGCAAGTTATATAATTCATAGTTATATTTCCATGTCATGTCGTATCATGTCATACTGCTTGCTGTCTCACTTGGACAAGTACTTAACAAAAGTCTATCATTATTTTGAGTTTGTAAGTACCACATATTTTTGTATGAGCTAAAGACTAACTAAGCGAGTAGGTATCGCGTAGGTTGTTGAAGACGTAATACCAGCCATTCTAGTTATTTAGTTGTTTGTCTTAAATTACGTTTTTCTATTTTTGAAGAGTGAAATATTTAATATGGTTTTGAGTTTATGAGATATATTGAATTTATTAATACAGTTGGAAAGTTTGTATTTACCTATACTACGTGGTTTTCAAAATAATAGACAGTCGGATAATTGAATCTTGACGAAGACAATTAAGGTAGAGAGCGCTCAATATAAGTCCACTCGACAACCGAGCATAAAAAAAGTTAAAAGTTTTTGCAAAATTACCAACTGATCGACAGAGTCCGCAACTCCATTTTTTTACAACAGGTTTCATGCTTCTTCAAGATACAGAATAATAAACCCTCTTCAAACTTCAAAAATAAATAATACTTTCATAAAGCTTTAAATAAATTAAAGATGCGTGAAGAGTGAACACACTAAAAACTGGCTTATGAACTTTATACGAACAAATCGCTTTATTAGAAAAACTATTCAACTTTTTACATGCCTTTAGTTTTAAACTTTCATTTACTTACTCATTATTAACTTCATTAATTATTGTATTATTTAATTTATAAAATTTTAGTAAATAGAATATTTTGCATATCTTGCAAAAAATATTTCGTTAGAACATTTTGCGCCCTGAAAAAACACGTTGTTAGTATATTTTGAATCTTGGAAAAAACATGTAATTAGAACATTTTTTGCTTTTCAAAAACAAGTAAATAGAACCTTTTGCACTTTTCAAAAGCATGAACATTTTGCATCTTGGAGAAACGTGTAATAAGAATATCTTGCACCTTGGAAAAAACATGTAATTAGAACATTTTGCATCTTGGAAAAACTTGTAATTAGAATATCTTGCACCTTGGAAAAACACGCATGTAAATTAAAACATTTTGCATCTTGGAAATCGTGTAATTAGAATATCTTGCACCTTAGAAAACACGCATGTAAATTAAAACATTTTAAATCTTGGAAAAACGTGTAATTAGAACATCTTGCACCTTGGAAAAACACGTAAATTAAAACATTTTGCATCTTGAAAATCGTGTAATTAGAATATCTTGCACCTTGGAAAACACGCATGTAAATTAAAACATTTCAAATCTTGGAAAAACGTATAATTAGAGCATCTTGCACCTTGGAAAAACACGTAAATTAAAACATTTTGCATCTTGTAAAACCGTACAATATAATATAAAGTATTCTTACCATTTTTGAAAACTTGTACAAATACCGTACACTCACTACAATAAAGCACACCTCCTACCTGCTGTTCCCTACATTTTAAAAATAGCTTTCATAAAAAATACAAAGCAACTTTGTAAATAACACTATATAAACGGTTAAGCTTTCTCTTCACATAATATACTAAAATACCCGTCCCATAATAAAGTGCCAACCTACCCAAGTGTTATACCGAGTACACTGTAACATTTTGTTTATTCTGAAAAAAATAACAAACATTCAATTTAAACTTGTAATCCCCTTCGGAAGCATGCAATTAGGGCGTTTTGAAACTGTGTCTTGAGTAAGACCAAGAAATGTTTGTTTTCCTTTCGGAATTGGTCTCTGGGTAGTTGAGGGAGTAGCATAGGAGAATGACAATAATTTAGATGCTCGCTTCAAGTAGAAGTGGCTGTATGGCTGGAGTTCTGGAGTTGATCCTGATCGCTTTCTCAAGGGAACAACAAATACAGAGTTACAATTACTAATCGATATCGATACAGTCCATAATACACAATAATACATGAGTACATTTAATACAGTGCACTTCAAATGGGTGGCTACAGTATTATTAGTATGTGCTCCACAGTCCACAGTACACAGTACACGGGGAGCTCCTTAGTTTCGTTCTCTCCTTTGCCTTTCAATTTCAAGTATTAATAAATAAGAGGCGTCAGTGTCGGCTGTAGACTTTATAGTGCCATAGTCCCAGTGGCTTGGGCAGACATAAAGTCGCTTAGAATTTACAATACTCTCTCTCAGTACTTTGGTAGTTTTAGTAGTATTTTGAGCTCGGATTTTAAGACGATGAATTCCATGAATTAAGAATTATGAGGTCCATGTACCTGTTGGCTTACACACACAAGAGTCACATTATTTATACATTAAGTCCATACACGGATACACCCCTGTCCTTTCGCCCTCTTGGCGTTCTATACATATGCATAATACATACTGCAAACAACAAGCTGATGTGTAGTACAAAACGAGAGCGTTCCGCCTCTACAATATATTATGCTACAGGGCATTTCACTCTTCATTTCATACTAATAATTGATGACGCTCTGAGTGGATTTATTGAGAAGGAGCAAATTCATGATTTGTTGGTTGTCAGGCAGGTGATTATTATTTTCTATTTTGTTATTCATACTCCACTAATGTGCTACACGCTCAATCCTGGGTCATTATTCCACCTGCATATTCCCCCTCCTGGTCTAATTCCTATACGTTTTTGCATAAGCTCAATCAGCCTATTCCCAAGGTTGTTCCTAGTTAATGTAAAAAGCATCGGTAAAAGGTGTTCGTAAAATTTCAGCGTGTACGTCCGTCCCGTCCCGTGCCGTACCAGGAGTATTAGTGAGGTACTAGCAGTTAGTGGCATAGGTCACATGTAGCGCAGTTAGATGTGTATAACGTTTGAATTTAGAAAATGTTGACCTTTCAAAAGAATACTTAATTACAACATTTAGAACATTTAGTAAATATTTAGTTTGAAAATTTGGAAAATTAGGAAGATTTAAAAAACTATTTAGTTAGAACATTTAGAATGTTTAAAACATTTAAAAAAAATTAATTAGATCATTTAAAACATTTTGAAACATTTAAAAATTATCTAATTAGAACATTTTGAACATTTAAAAAAATATTTAATAGGAATATTTAGAACATTTTAAAAATATTTAATTAGAACATTTGGAACATTTTAAACATTTAAACAAATTATATTTAATTGGAACATCTAAAACACTTTGAACATTTTGAAAACATGTGTAGTTGGACAATTTTGCACTTAGAAAACAAAACCACCCTGTAGTGTGTGTAAAGTATTGTTTGATAAATTGAAATAAATAAAAACATGTTCTTTATTTTTGTTTTAAAATTTGCAAGCAAAAAAGAAGTCAAATCTTTGGTAATATTTAAAAAAAAATTACATACTGGGCTCGTAGTCTGACTGGTGCTGGTGCTGGTATTACCCCTTCAATAACGTAAATACAACTAGGTACATTATCTATATCATATAATTTATACAGCTAAAAATGAAAGCCTCTATCACAGTAATCCTTATATCATATCATAGTGACTAGTGTGACGTAGGTACTTTTCAAATTCACAATTTTGAGCCCAAAAACAGGAAGAGTTTCATCCTTCCATGGGACTGGGACTGGGACTGGGACTGAGTAGCATGGTAATGATAATGGAATCGGAATGAAATAGCTGGCTGGCTTTGCCCCTCCAAAAATTTCCCTCCTACTCCTAATAACTCCTACTTTTGGCTTTGGGTCTCCTGTGCCTGCGTCTGTCTGTGTGTGTGTGTGTGTAGTTTATGGTCTCATGAAAAATGTAGATCCTTCATTTATAATTTCGAGTGTGACAAAAGGCAATCAATCACACAGTAAAAGTACAATACTAAAAGTACATATAATATAGCCTCACTGACCTGACCAGAGACCAGACCAGGACCAGGACCAGGACCAG
>JAQFZE010000414.1:0-27034 GCA_034695245.1 Dicyrtomina saundersi | reverse complement strand
ATTCAAAAGTAGCCTGATTTTTGTAGACATAACTCTTTGAAATCGACGAGTTCCATGTGAAACCATTCCCTTGTAAGTGTCAAGCTATTGACATGTGCATACTATTCACTGCCATTCTTTTGATGCATAACTTGTCCATAGTTACATAGAGTATCCGGTCGAAGTTGAACATTTAAGTTTTGGAGGGAAATTTAAATATGCCGATTTTTAAAAACTAGCTTAAACTTCCTCTGGTACTACTAACACGAAAGCTAACCTTATTATTAAAATGTTACTAAGCGAAGCGAAAAGCAGCCAAGGGGGGAAGTCCCTTTTTTTCTTGTAGGTACATAACTATCTTAACAGTGAAACAGAAAGTTATAAAAAATTAGCCTTTGTTAATACTATGTATTATTATTCTTTGATTATGTCAGCCATTAAAAAGCTGCAATTGCATTTTCCTTGTTACTGGACCTTGTGTATTCACAACAAAGTAGGATAGTACCAACCAAGGAATAGTTCCTTGTCTTCCTACTCCTGACAAAGAATTGGATGGAATCTGTCAATGCACTTATAAAAAAATATCACACAATGCAACGACGACAACATTTCAGCATAATTTTGATTACAGAGGCAGATTCGTTTTATATGCAGAAGCAATTTTAGCTCGCAAAAGTTTTTCGCGTTGTCTGCATTTATTTCCTAGCCAAGCAATTGGCCAAAGCGCAAACCTCTATTGCAGAAACGAGATAATGATCTCGTGCTTCTACCATGAACAGATATATGTATATACAGTGAAATCTCTGTATGTAATTCAATAATTATCTAATACTTACAATGTTTACACTGTTACTTAAATAATTTGTTTGTCAAATAAAAATTCCTTAAGGTTTAGCTGATTATTCGAATGTTCGAATTTTCAAATGCAAGGGGCTCATGTATAATAAATTGTAGTTTAGACTGGTATGAATATGAGAATAATAAATCTAAACGCTTATTCTGACCACCTCAAAAAAATTAAAACCCTGTGACGGCTATTTCTCTTGTTATTTAAATATATACCCAGCTATAGATGTAAGTATGTGAGCTTGGGGGAATTTATTTCGGGAGATAAATTGTGCTTCATTCAGAATTAAATCTGAGTTGCTCGACAGAATATCATTTTCCCATCCATCTCTCTCTTCGTATACCTGTCCTCGTAATTTTTGCCAACTATGGATCTAGGAAGTTGGGCATATGGTACTATTTACGCACGTCGGCGGTCTCATGGCTCAACTTTATACAGAAGTGTTTGAGGAGATACAACGTCCCATTTACTCGATTTTATTCCACTGCCAATGTAGTTTTGTAGAGCCAGTGGATTTTGGAAAACTTGAGTTGGAATGTGAACACATGTGAGAAGTGAGGTGGACGTGGAATTTAATTCTGATTCTGAGACTCTCTATATTATACTCTTGTAATGGTGATGGTGATGGTACTGAGAGCCGTAGGAATAGCGCGGGGCTCCCATACATTTACATTCATATTGTAAGTGTAAATTGTATAGGAGGCGGTAAAACCAAACAAGACTAAAAGATGGGCGCTTGAGTCTAATTTCATACTAGCCCTACTACTAATGTGTCTTTCATTTCATAGCCACAGATCAATAGTAGACTAAGTAGGGAGATCCTGGGATAGTTACATATATCCGTAGTGAAAAGCTTAACATCCCAAAATGTGAGCATAGAAAGAAATAAAAATCACTAAAAACGAGGAAACACACTACTATTCCATTCAATTCAAATGGAAACGAAAATTTGGCCGTAACGACCCATTGCGTCCGCTACCGCCGTCCGCTGTCGGTTCCTGTGTATGTACAGTGTGTGTACTCTAGAATGTAGAATCAAAGTCTGTACTTTCGCTTCTATAAAAAGAATCTATTTCTTGTAATATCAGTAAGTACGAAACTTTTTGCTATTCTCTCCTTCTAGAGTCATTGAATTCATGTTAGCCTACAAAACACCCATATGCATATGATCACAAACGTATCTTTTTGCATTCTTGTAGAACCAAATTTAATACCGAAATGGTTTAGATTAAGTGCTCAGATAATCTTGTTATTCCAAAACTAAATATTTACAAATACAAACAACTGCTACCATTCCTTGTTCCTGTGTAAGCTCTATGCCTCGCCCTGGATTGGAATTTCGGATTCGGAATTATTTGAAAGAGCTCTCTCTCTCTGTGTTTCTATTTCTACGAATTCTATATACTCTGGAGTAGGAATACTAAACCAAAAATTCCTAACATCATTACCATAATCCACAGACGAGATCGCACATCGCACACACACAAATGTTTGAAAATAAATGGGCTCGTCTGGATCTGGATCTCAAGTCTAGAGTCTAGATCTAAATGCAGACAAGAGAGATCCATTGAAACTATAAATGCACCCCTATGGTGTATTAAAGTACACCTTAGAAAGTGAAATTAGTCCTGCACTTCTTGCAAAAAGTTATTAATTAATGAGGTTTCTATGCTTTAGGTATTGCTGGAATTTAAGCAATGTTAAAATTAAAAAAGTAGCTACAAAATTTAAATGAAAATTGCAGGATAAAACATCAAATATCAAAGTTTCTGCTTAAAATTTAAAAAAAAAATAATTTTATGAACATTGCGGCTGGAAACTTTCAACTTTTCGTAGTGTATTGTGTGTAAAAGCACAGGTAAATTTATTATTACTTGAAACCTTATGCTTTTTTGGTATCGTTAATACCATTGCATATTCAGTAAGGGCACATTCTATGAGATTTATAATAATATGCGAGTCTTCTAATAAAAACTACTACATAATTTTTGAATGCAGGGACTCCTACAAACGCCGGCTTTCGATTAAACACCGAGAAATTTACGAGGTCCAGAAATTTTCCAGCCTTTCATTGACTGGGCTTTTATAATGTGTACTATAGCAATTCAAGAAATGCCTCGAAAAATGCTTACGATAATTCTTCACTGACGGAATTCCTTTCCTATGATTTATGCAAATAATTCAGAATTTCATTACTGTGGGTAAGTAGGCACAGGGACAGAGATTCGAAAAATGTGTATTGCATTTATTATGTGGCTGACGAGAATATGTTCCGTAACTTGTCAGTGTGAGAGGCTATGAGGGTAAATTCAGAGTCAGTTGTACACAAGAAATAAAGCAACTCTCCAGCTCGAACTTGTTCCATCCAGTTGTTCTAAATTAGGATTGGATGTGAAAGTAGAGAGGGAATTGAATTCCGTAGACAAATACTGCAGGATGCAGGACGTGAATAAATTTATGAGGAAAGGAGGAAATTCAAATAGTGGATAGTGGTAGACGTATGCAGATGAGATGCAACGAAAGTCCAACTTCCCTCATAAGAAATTACTGGAAAGGCTATAGAAAATAGGCTTAAGGTGAGTTTCCTCCCAAGATGTTTCATTATCTCTATGGAGCTGTGCACATTTTGTGAGTTCCAGGACGAAATGTAGGATGCAAATTGGATTTGAGAAACATCGTCTTTCGCGTATTGTTTCTTGCGTATATGGACCTCGCACAGACCTGGAACTATAGCTGAGGCGAAAGAAAAAAGATAGAAAGTTAAAGCATCTTTATGGATGACAGTACCAGACACCAAACAAGGGAGACGAAGAGAGGACAAACTCTACTTTTAACTTGTGACTTGTGAGTGTGACTTTTCCTGTTTTCCTGTTTTTTTTTGACGGGGAGGGAAAGCTATGATGTACAAAGATACAGAGGGTGACATAGTGGATGGCGAGGACGAGGAGGCAGTCGTGTTCATTCATATAATGTAAAGCCTGGTCGGTCATATGAATATATGTACAGTGCATATACTCTACACAGCAATCAACTTTCTTTCCTAAGCCGTAACCAAAGCCAAAGCCAAAGTCGACTCTCTCCGACACATGGGAGGACATTTTAAAAATAGCTTTTAGTGAATAAAACTTTCTCGACAGATTTTCTACACTCAAATGCATGTGTACACCTATGTTCTACATAGATTCAGCCAGAGATGACTTTCAAGCTTATTTTTTATTACATGTCACAGGGAAAGCATGTACTCAGTACTTATGCTTATGATTTTTACTTTTACTCTTCCGTTTCTACAGGATATATATTTCTTATATATATATATACAAACAACAACACACAATCCCTTTACGCTATAGACCACTGCCTGTACACTGACTTCAACTTTGGTACCTACTCCCACCACTGCCACTACTTCTATCCTATTAGTAATGCGCTCCTCCATACTTTTGAGGATTTTATTTATGCGTCTCGAGATGGGCTCGTACATCTTCTGACTCGACTAGTTTATTACACATAAATGTCTGTCATGAATTCAGAACAATGTGATGAATTCCAACTCCAAGTCATCTTTTACTATTCCAACTGCAGACGTAACATCTGCTCACACACATACCTTTACCATTACATTTCCCCACTGGAAAACCTTAATGTTTGAGGGTGCAAAAATTAGGTTTTGAATTTTGGATACTTTCTCTTCAGTTGACATCATAATCAGTATTTCGAAAGGGTAACAGAACGACGGGGGTGCCCTATTGTAGGTGAGCTTTGCAGTTTCGAATTCGATTTCCCAAAAAAATTTATGCCGTCTCAATATTTTTGCAATAAATTCTTTCCATGTGCCACGTACTGAATTTTTGTGCGTAGTATATATAGTATAGTCCGCAATTTTTGGTAGACACATGCCATGTTTTTCAGTTTAGATTTAACGTATCTAACATATAGGTTCCTATCTGTGGATAAGGTGACCTATGGGGCATGGGGCACTGTAATATAGCACAAAATATATTTGTTAATTTGAGCAAAATAATTTCATATGCGAAGCTTTTGATAGTGCAATTCAATTTCGGCATTTATTTTTTTCGATAGTATATAGTATAAGATAGGAAATGACGGAGTTGCTAGGGGCTACGAGTTATGGTTTCTCTCCGCCTGCTCCTCTTCTTGTGCCCGCGTGTGAGACTACTACTTTGAGGACGAAAACTCACTCAGCTCCTTCCTATATCTTGTTTCAACTTTGCTCCATTATCTCATACATTTCACGTAACTCCTTCCGCTTGTGTATGCAGGAAGGAATTTAATTTATTATTGTCCACCAGGGATAGACAAACTCTGTTTTATGACGGTTTTATTTACAGATAACTCCATCCCTCACCGTTATTTGTGAGTACTTATAAATTCCCTTCTGAGCCACATACAAGCTAAGCAATCTACCTACCTACCTTGTGTAGCACTCACAACTTATGTCTTAAAACCTTCGCCTCGAACTCATTTTCGCTTCTCTCTCACTATTTCTCTGACTGAACCATCCCGAGCGAGATAACAAAATCCACATACTGGTAGGCTCCTAACTGTACTCACCCAATTCCACTGATAATCCAAAAAGAACAAACGAAAACGGATAGTGAGTGTGGCAAATTCAAACAATTCAAAAAAGATCAGTGACTCAAATCTCCAATTTCAAAATATTTGAAAACCTTTCAATATTTTTATTTTAGTAATGCGAAATACCAAAATGTATATAGACTAGTGAAAGAATGTATCAATAATAAAATAAATTGAAAACATTGCGTCAGCTTGTTGTTCCTTTCGAAAACGATGTTGATAGCTTTTTTCCTGTATACCGTGGCGGATGGGAGCCTCTAGACTGTACACAGCTTTGCATACAAATACAAAGTACACAAAAATATCAAAGCCAGAAAATAGAACAAAAGCAAAAATAGACTCTCCAGCCATTCCCAGCCTTAGGGGGCAAACCCTATTGGCAACATTTCTAAATCCCAAAGTATCAAGCCCAAAATAATACCTCTCATCTTTGCTGCTCTTTTTCGTATTTTTTGAACAGTTGCTTTAAAAAAAAGCATATGCCTCAGCTGAATTTTTAAGGTTGTAAATAAAATCAGACAGTGACAGTCTAGGACAGAAAGGGGAAATAGCTTTCCCTCCCTATGCTTATACTCTCCTTACGGTAAGATTGTAGTTCCACAAACAAAATCTTCTCTAAGGTTACGGAATTGGGGTTTTTGAAAAAAAAATGTGTAGGTGATACATGGCGAGAGAAGGATGAGAGAAATCCTCAAATTCCATTTCCATTCAAAAACGGAAAAAGAAAGTAGGGAGTGTGTGGAAGAGGTTTAAGTATGTATTACAACTGGTGATGGAGTTGAGTTAAAGTTGAGGAGTAGACGCTGACAATGCAAATATGTATGGAACTATGAGGCAAGACGCTAAATGATTTCCTCTGCTTTCTCTCCCTCCGTTTGTCAAAGGGAGGAAACCGACGAGGAAAGAAACTCGGGTTCACATGCGTACATAAGCTTCCGGCTTAGTTAGTTTGGTTCAGTTCAACAAAAGGAAGGAGAAATGTTTGGGTTTCTCGTGGAAATTGTGGAGAGTGGAATAGCTCATGGGTGTTGTGACTTGAGCAATATGTGTTAACCTCATTGTTTTTCTCCGCAGGATGCACAACACTATTTACAGTCGACCTATGGTCGAATATTTGGAAATGATTTAATAAACAACGGTTTACATCACATAGGCTATGACTATATTATGTAGGTACTATGAATTTTGATACCTTTATTTCCAATCCAACTGCGTCACACAGTAGTCCTCTGATATAAGACAAGAAATAACTCATTCATTTCCTTTGTATTCCTAAATTTGAGTTCATAATCATGTATAATTTTTAATTTTCTCAAGTTGTTTTCGTCGTTACCATGTTTTGTGAGGACATAGCTCACGTTCGAGCGAACTAATTGTCAGAGCTTAAGTAACCACAAACAATGTAAAAATAAAATGCGTGAGCGTATATGGAGGGAAGAGTCATGCTCAATGTTCTTATTATTCATTTTCTACATATAATTATGCATACACTTGAGGCAAAAATACTGGAGCGGTTAATCCGATCCGAGTGCGGAGGACATATTTTTGTTGGACGGAATAAAAAGTAAAACTCCCGGGTTTTCCGTCCACACGAGAAGAAGAATGTATGGAAGGAGAAGGACAGAGTTTGGAGTTGGACTCTCCAATGTGTGTGGACGTATGTGTGCTGAACAAATACAATATTTAATAAGGAGGGCCAAGCCACGCCCGAGCTATTTTAAAAAAAATATTCAATTAGATTCAAGCTCAGACTCAACTATGTATGAAATGAAAGCGTGTGTAGTAGGTTATATCATATATATGTAGCATGTGGATATAGAGTATAGAATGAGGCATATTTATATAATATTGAGTAGAAGTTAGAACTCGATAAAACACTGAGCACCAATATCGTCCTCGCTGAACACCTTCTGCCCACGTCAGAATTGTTTATTGTGCTGTCAATATCTAACTTTATCATATGTAAGCTGTATGTAGCGAGTGAGGAAGGAGTCACTCGTAATAGTTGAGTATGCACACATCTATTCAACTATTAAGCGCTTACACAAGAAGAGATCATGTGTATACTTTCGTTGCTGTGTATAGTTGGCAGCTCAGATAGCTCCACGACGCGACTTTATATTCCCTTGGATATTTAAGGTAAATGCAAATAAATGTACACGTGAACTACGTTACGTATATGTACATCTATGACTTATAATCATTAAGTATTTTATTCCTTCAGCCATTTCGTCCTTTTACTATATATCAGGGTATATATCCGTGTATATCCCAGGACCAGTACCAGTACCAGGACCAGAACCAGGTCCAGGTCCAGCACCAGTCCCCAGACAAATTTCGAACGATTCGAATTGTGTAATTAATTTTAGTAATTTTCTGAGTTCCCTCTTTTGTTTTTACTTGGTCGGAGCTCAATAATTCCTGTATTTATTTTATCTTAAACCTATATTTATAAAATAATATATTTATCATCATACAGTCAGAGAGTGTTCACGTATTTTCTAATTCTATAACTGGGGACAATGGACACAATGGAATCATCTGAAAATCAATTTTCCTTTTCTCCTTTTACCCTTTCTTTCACACGCACCTCTCCGCTCGACGTGTGTGCAGAGATAATATATGTAGGTATATGCATATGTACGAGCCCATATTTCATGTAGTTTCCCTCATAGCCAGAGCCAGCCAGTTTGGTTTTGGCAATGGAATGGGTCTGGTGTTGGTATCTGTGTCATGGTATGGTATCATATTCCCATACTATATTCCTTCTACAAATATCGTGAACCTATAATATGAAATTGTAGCCAGTGTGCATATTCCAAAACCTTTTTTATATATTTGAGGAGATAGACAAAGATAAATCCAAGAAATATATACAACATTTCCGATTCTGATTCCATTCCGTTCCCAGCTCTATAGCTATATAGTTTTTGAAAGAGTAAATAATTGTTCACACAAGTTCTCATGCCTCTGATATCAAGTGTAATTACATGGATATCGGAAAATACAAGAGAAAATCCAAGAATGGTTTCAGGCCCCAGTCTCGCACTATATTGTCACCCTCACCCGTTCACAATTAAGAAGCATTGCTTGTATGACAGGAGTACTGTAACAGCAAACTATAGCACGGAGACAATATATAGCAAATGAGATTTACTGCGCTAAAAATTTAATCATTCAATTCGAACTCCAACTCCAACAACTATACTTTTCTAAAGGCATGACAGAACCCCATTGTGAATTGCGGCAAACACACCATCCCACACCACAGTGCAATTCTGTGACAGTCCCTGTGTTCTTTTCTAAAAAAAAAAGTAACAATAATATTTTTAGCAAGATTATTTATGTCATCCAGTCGCCTTTTTTACCCATTTTATGTGTGTGTATTCGAACGATAGTCATTACATTTCATATCTGGTTCTGGTTCTGGATTCTGGAAATGGCTTTATATGAGTTCGTGTCGCAGGCTTTGAGTTGGCAGGCACTTTGTTTGTATAGAAAAAAGAAAACAAAAATACGGCGTATGTAGTACTGCCATTGTATATGTTTATACTGGTTGGCGAGGTACCTACCCAGGTACCTACCTACTACGGTGGAGTTGGAGCACGGGCACACTCGCTCCGTTCTGTTTTTGTTTGTGCTCTTTTATGACATGTTTTAGTGTGAATGACGCGAACGTTGGGAGCAGAGCCACAGGCCACTACCAACTATTTCATTATACATGACTCCCGACTCCAAAGCCAATATTTCTATTTCCATTACTCTGTTGTGTAATCAAAGGTATTAAGATTCATTAATCTTGAGTCTGAATTCATATAGAGAGCCCTAATATTACCAACTTCCGACTTGAAGTAAATATTACAGGGTAACATAAAATCCACTATTCATAACAACAATCTAAGATGTATAGGTACTGATACTGAAGCCATGCATGGCTGGACAGTTTCATCGTTGGTTTCTTAATAGTATGTCTGTGTTTTCGTACTACTACTTACTACATGACTTGCTTCTGCATAATTCTGCTCCATATAATATTTCATTGTATATTACATTGTGTAGATATGCTTAGGCATTTTAATTTCAGGGGTGATGCAGAAAATGATATAAAATAATAATTCAAGGAGCAATAAAATCTTGACGTGTTAGTTCTTAAGAAGTGTGAATTAACAAGTGAATGAATGAACTATTGATTATCTAGAAAATTACTTAGGTACCTGCAACTTATATATATTTTATATATTACTGTCAACTGTAGTAGGTGTAGGTTAAATCCAAGCAGCGGTGTTCAAATTTAGAATATCAGTAGAATGGGATATTATTGGTATTTTTATTTCTTTTTTTTTAGTACATAAAATATTAGAATCGTAAATATTGTCGTTTTCAGAGTCAAGGATGAATTGAAAATGTGGAAACACAACATAGATTATCATGGGAATTTACTATATAACCGGCACCGGCTCTTTTGATTATGTTCTGTATTGTTATTCAAAAAAATAGAATTTGTCATTTGCATCTACATATTTATTTCATTTATAATTATACATGCCTATATCCTTGACTTGAGCCTACATTTGTAATAAATATACGAAGAGGAAATCCCAGCCGTCCCTGCCATTGATATGTGTCTAAAATATTATTTGTCTCACGATATATCAGTACAGAAAACAAAGAGAAACGCTTGTCCGCACGTTCCATAGGCTGCGTTCTTCCGTTATGTTACGCCTTTTGTTACATTATTTACTGCTCAGGTTTTTGTGTGTGTGTGTACAACGCCGGTGAATTTTGTCTCTCAGAGTCAGAGCCTCAATATTAAGAGAGTCCAGGATGAAGAAAACAAAAACTTATAAGGCTCGTGGTTGGTAGTAAATTTCAATAAAAAATGCATTGCTCGAGAGAAGCTCGAGGTTGACAATGGCTCTTGTTTGAAACTTTCTCGGAATTAAAATTAATTACATCTCAATCCCATGACATTTGGCCAACTCTCCTTCCGCTTCCATCAAGGAGAGCGGAGCGTCCTATGGCTGCGTATACATACAGGCTATGCACTACTCTACTTCCTGGACGTTTTTCCGTCTCATGACTTCAAGACTCTAGATTCTAGATTCCAGATGTAAGACAATCGTCTCTGTACTGACAGTGTGGTTCTAGTATGTACTTAGTTAGCTAGTTTTCCAAAATCTATTGTGGGACTGGGACACATCCGAAAAATAACATGAAAAAAAAAATCGTTTCTGCTCCCTTTCAGCTTTACCGTATTTTCTCCTTTTTTACCCTGTCTCGTCTAAACAGTATTGTTCTAGAATTTTTAGTAGCACATAGCTCTAGTATGATTAAGCGGAAGGCTGGACTGGAACTTCTTACAAATGATTTTTTAAAGGGAGTTGAGACCTTTTTTTTTTTGGTCTGACGGACAGTAAGAAGTAGTAGTTGGTAGTTGGTAGTTTGGCTCTTGGTTGTGGTTACATAAGGGAAGGAGAAGGAGCCCCTGGCCACGTTCCACGCTCCACGTTCAAAGAGAATAGTCTTGACTGAGAAATAGTCCTTGACTTTCACAATTCCCCAAAGAGCGGTAAAACATAGTTGCTATTTTGGTACAGTGTCATCGTCATCAGTGAAGGATAGCAGAAACAATGCTGCTGATTAGGTGTGTGAAATGGCTGAGACATTTGTGGGAGCTCTCTCTCTATGTGTCTCTCTCTCCCTTTCCGCTATGCACTGACCCTATGCCCCATATATAAATATAAAAAAGTGTGCACACACTTCTCCCTTGGTAAGCATATGACATGCATGCAGACAAGTCTTGTGTCCCTTCTTAATTAGATTTCTTGAGAAACACACAAGTCGGAAGTTCTGTTGGTTTGACTGCTCTCCCTTCGTAGACTTTATCATTATATCATTCTTACTTATATATTGTCATGGCCATCCCAAAGTGTAGGAATATAATACAACTTGATGTGTGCCTAATAGTTTACAGTAGGATACAATAGGCATTTACAATAGGCCCCTACATATTATATATTTATATGATGACGACTATACCTGTATGAGCAGTTACGTAAAGCTCCCTTATGTCAAACTTTTTCTGTTTGTCTGTTTGCAATTGTGATACTTGTTTGTGTGTACATATGTGTGTGTGTGTGTGTGTGTGTAAATAGAAACTCTTTGATTGTAATTTTCAGTACAGTCAATTTTTTTTTTCTACTCTCGTCCTCCTTCCACAAGTCCACATTCCATTCTACACTCCATCGATTATGAGGAAAAACTACAAGTCTTTAAATACATATACTCCACACACTCCACCCAGCCCCACTAAATTTCTAAATATCGGAGCATGACAATTTCTTATCCCCTTTTAATCCAAAATTTAGATAAATTTTCAACTTTCTTTAATTTGTCATGTGCAGTTCTGCGTAGTGGAATACTGCGCTTATGGGAAAAATACAATGTGCATGATGACACGATCATATTTCAGAGCTGTAATAGATTTTTACGTATGTACAGCTTACTTTAGTCTGTACTTGAGGGACTTATTTTCAAATCAATGGAAGGAATTTCTAAGAGTGTGTCGCAGTCGCTATATTTGAGGTTCCGCTTTCCCTACCGGCTGCCGTTAGTGATGTAGTTGGACATAAATTTCAGTGCTCGAACCGATTCCCAGTGATGACACTTTACAAACTACGGTGTGGTGTTTTCCGATGGTATGGTGTGACAATTGCGATTCCAGCTCTGGCTCCATAGTTCCACAGAATGTCAGCCATAAATAATTTTAAATGTGATGAGAGATTTGAATTATTGATAAATGGACGTACAAACTATCTGCAGTGTGTCATTAAATACTTGTTGTAATTCTAGTTGGACACATAAAATTATTTGAATATCATTTTTTGTTTGAAATGAACGAGGCGAGGATGAACTGGGTCTTCAATTATAATCAATTTCAACAAATTTTGTGTCTCTTTCCCTGTGTTTATATGTATTTAAATGGAAAGGCTTGGGCAGTTAGCTTCCCATGTAAGTGAAAATGCTACGGCTTGACCTCTTTGTATGTCGATATATTTAATTTTAAATCATTTAGCTATGGAAGTACCCAATTAGTTAATACTATAATGGGGCTGCACGTACTATATTGATACTGTATTACAGTACAATAAGGAAGTCGTGGATGACACGTTTCGAATACTAGTAGTCAAAATAACGGTCAGGCCCAGGACAAGTGCCACTGCCAGGACCAGAGCCAGAGAGCTTTAGAGCAGTTATCTTTAATGATGCGGACTCGTTTTGTTGCCTACTAACTAAACGTGACCGGACTGTTAAAATTGTCACAATTAAATTAGGTACGTTAAAAATTGTATTGTTTCCAAAGGTTACAAAAGTTGAAAGTCGGACATTCACAAGCTCATCAACGTTCGTTCTAAATATGTGTGTCATCAAAGTAAAATGGTGGGAGCTTCACTGTCGGACTGGCACTCTAACAGCCACCTCACCTCCTCCACCCACTCCCACATTATATTATTCAAAATGAAAGCGCTCAATTTTGTCCATAAAATAATTGAATATAAAATCGAACTCGACGAATTTCACGTACGATTAGAGTTAAAGTATTTAATTGAAGAAAACAAAAGAGGGGAAAAGACACAGAAATAAATAAAAAAGGGGCTTCTATATACAAAAAATGATACACCAAGTTTAAAGGACCTATCTACCTATACACACCCAATTCAGATTACACTGCTGACTTGACGGTGTAGCGGTTATGGATCGTTATATTTGGGACCATAGGACCAACTTTTAGCTCACTCGACTCATATTAATGTTATTTTAGTCTTAGGGGGTTTGACATAATATGTAGTCAAATGTTATGCTAACATTCTTTTTTTTTATCCATCCACACGGTAAAATAAAAGTGTACATATTCTTTCCACTTACTAGTGAACAGTGAGTTGAAAGCTTTAACAAGCTAACTTTTCCTCCCATGTCTTTGAAACTTACTCCAGAAATTCACTCACAAACTCCAAAGTGGTCCAATATTCGATTTCTCTCAGCAAGAAAAAAAAACTTGCATATCTCGAGGCAGTCACTTTATAACAGTTGGAAGGGAATGTGCCTGTAAATAAGAGATGAATGTTTGAAATTGAAATCAAGAGTTTTTAAATGAATCCCTTATGTGTGGATATGTGCTCATGTTTGTACAAAGTGTGTAAAATGGAGAGAGAGGGAGAGAAAGAGGGAAATTGGTGAAAACTAGTAGGGAAAAGTTTTTTGGGTAGTGGTTGGACAATTTTGTAGGACTGACTGTGAATAAAAACTCTTCGTATTTGGTCCTGTTGTATTGGGTTAACGATTCAGAGTCAAGTCACAAATGATTCCTGTATACCACATGTTAAAAAATTTACATTTATACAAAAGACGAGAGTGCTTTCCATGAAAAGTCAAAAGTATAAAATAAAAAGTACAGTCAAGTATCCATTTCAATTTTCATTTGACTTTTAAATCATTCAGCATTCTACACAGACATCCATATAGCATGATGTAGCTACTAATTTCTTAGATTATCTTGGCGTATAGACGCATAGTACGGACATATAGATCAAGGATATATATATATAACATCCACTAAATTCATTACTCTTTTTTATATATGTTTTTTGGCTTAATTCAAATATTCGAATTTCCAAACTCACATTCAGCCCTATGCTCTGCGGAGCGTGAAAAGTATGAAAAGTTTCTGAGTGAATCTACAATTTACAGAAATGAAATAATTTTATTTGAACATGGAATTTAAATTTTTATGCCATGCTTTCTCTTTAACCTAACTATTTCCGTTTCTGTTACCATTTTAAAGCCAAACCTCATACTTTGTAAAGTATGAATTTCAGTATCAATAATAAACGCAATTAGCTAATTAGTCAAAATATAGTATGTGGAGTTTGGTGAAAAAATATTCTATATTCTGCCCATACGTAGTATAATATTTGTACAGGTACTTTGGTAGTCAAAGTGGCGCACGTTGAAGTTTGTAGTCAGCTACAGACATTTTCATTCCCATTGGAATTCCTTTCTAAATCCCTTATCATGAAGTCCTGTGAAGCTTCTCGTCCTCGTCTTCTTACTTCGTAGTAGTTGACCCTGTGAGCATCGGAATTTTTTTTACTCACAGTCTTTAGTCCTTCCTGTCTTTCTTTTTTTTCTTCTTTTTTTCGTGTGGGTGAAATTGACAGAGGAGAGAAAAAATAGCAATGTCGGAAGTGAAAGTACAAGGAAGGCAATATACAGTGTGTTTGTTCAATGTGTGAGTTAATCGAGAAAATGTAATTTGATATAATTTACAGGTGGTGATGGAACGAAGGAGTATATTCGTTGCATTGGTTTTACTAACCATTGCAGCAGCATTCGCTATGAGTTTAGTGTACATTATATGCTACTGTTGTCGTAAGAAGAGAAAAGATAGTGGCGGGGATGAGGAGAGTCTTCAAGGAATTCTTGCAGATGGTAACAGTAGCAACAAGGACACTAACTCTGTCAAAAGTCACAACGGAGTCTTGAACATGAAGGCCCCGCTCATGAAAACCAAGTCTATTGGGTAAGTTCACATTTGTCTCCCCTGTCTTTCCATCATAACCTACTAATAACATATACAAATACCTACCTACATATATATATATACGTAGCGTACCTTCATATATTATTATTACAATTATTTTTTTGTACTTCATATATAGTATATAATTACATATTTATATTATTATATCTAGTTCTTTCTTCTCTCTCTCTTTTTTATATTTACATCATTTTATCTATATATTTATATATCCGTAATCCGTACTGTCAGTTTTAGACGTGACGTTTTTAATCTAAAACTTTCTTTCGTATTTGTCTATGTATAATTACTATGTACAATGTACGCTGTGTCAAACCTAGTGACGGATTAGACTTCTGTAAACGAGTAAATGTGTGATTTTTTTTCACTATATTTAGTATTCCATGTATGAGACTATATAGAGACGCAAAATTGGTTAGTTTCTATTTTTGTGTGCGTTCCGTTTTCATTGCATTAGCGACAATACAAAAAAAAATTAAATAACATTGAAAAAAAAATATGTATAGGTAGATTATATATATATTTCCAAGAAAAATTATACAGGCCAAAAATTATATACTGCCAAATTCTTTCTTTTTCTTGAGAAAATTACAAGAAAAGTAAGTAAAAAAAAGAAGTGATGTCGCCATTTATAACATAGGAAATAATATAACGTGGAAAAAAAAATACATTAATGACAAAAGTCTGGGGAAAGCATGCGCAATGGAGGACAAACTATCTTTGAAACATGAAAAAAAAAATTATGATTATTCTTGTGATTTTGTGATTGTGTGAGAAAAAAAAAGTATACAATGCATTTTTGAGACTATATTTCTTAGATAAAACTTGATGCCGCGATAAGACTGTGACTATATAGAAAACTCAAATTCAAAATAAATAAAAAAAATTGATATTATTTTTATGACTTGATATAATTACATTAATAAAATAAAATATATTGATATACCTATATAACATATGCATATCGATGTTGATATTGCATTTTTCATTGTAGAATCTTTGCTGCAGCGACGAGTCTTCGGTGTCTCTCTCGTAGCATCGTTTGTCGTAGGACAAATAGCAAGCAAGTGTGCTTTACGTAATTTTGTGTCTGTCTATAAAAAAAAACAACAAATTTCCTATCGTACTGTTATAATCTTTGTTCCACACACCAAGTCTATAAATATTATATAGTGTAATAGTATCTCTTCTTCTTTCTCTGTATCTCATCTTCTTCTTCTTCTTCTCTATGTACACACTCATCTATTGTATTTCCCTCTTTGTATCCTCACCACAAAAAAAAAATGATAAAAAAAATTATAATCGACGTATGTCTGCGTGTTTATGTTTCCTGAATAATGGCAAATACTGATATTCTTATGTGTACTAACTGATTTGGAGCTGAGCTATTTTCGTATTCGTTTACATGCAGCCATGTTTTGAATTGAACACACATCACATCACAAACTAACACTTTCTTCTACACTCAAACCGCTCACCATGCTACAGTTGTTGTTGCTGTTGTTGTTGTTGTTGTTGTTGTTGTTGTTGTTATACTTTTTATTTGATTTTAGTTTTTTGTTTTACCATTAGTCGAGGTTTTTATTTGCATATTTTGTTGACTCTATAGTTTGTGTTGTATTTTAATTTCCCCGTGCATTTTACATGTCGTCTCTCTCTATAATATTATGGTAAACATTTATTTTTTCACTCTATTTTTCTTTCCCATGTTTTTCATCTCTCGTTTTTACTCCTGCTATTTGTTATTTGTTGTTGACTTGGCGGCGGCGGCGGCGGCGGAGAAATAAGAGATTTATCAAAGGATACCCCTTGATACTATACTATTACGCAAGGGAACCACTATAATTACATGTATGCTGTAAATGCATAGCCTACTGATATAAATATAAGGATTTGTTTCTAAAAATGTAGTCTAATTGCATGAGTATACACGACTGCAATTTTTTCAATTTCCTCCACATCCTACTACTATATAGTTTGTTTGTTGTGTCCCGGTCAGTTGTAGATCTTTGAACGTAAATATTTGTTACACAAGGGCACAGAGTAAAATATATTGACAAAATTCTCATCTTCCAAAGGAATGATGATCCCATGTATGTACCTCTATGTACGGAAGGGAGATGAAGGTACAGGAGGAAAATTGTGTGCGGGTGCTTCATTTAGCTTCTCTTTGTGTCCTTCTACTTTACTCAGAAGAAAAATCAAAGTCTCTTCTCTTGTCTATTATATGAAAGAAAAAGAAATTACAAATACTCTGCACAACCTTCATAAAATGAAATGAATGGAGTGCGTCTCTTTCTCTCTGTCTCCAGTTGGTGGTACTTTTAGGTGCATACTATGAACCTTAAATAAATACCAACTCTCTCTCTGTGTCTAGTTGATTTGTACATTTTCTCTATTCTTTATCTGTACTTTTCCGTATTTAGAATTTAGGGAGAGAGAAAGAGAGGAAAGAAAAAAGATAAAAGGGGGAAAAAATGTGAGTTCCCATTAAATCGTAATATTGTAAACATGAATAGGATTTGTTCCTTTTCTTGAGTCTGAATATGTTTAAAAGTTTTTCTCCGTCTTTTGAAGAGTATTAAAAATGTCTATGGGCCAAAAGTACCATTACCTGAAGAAAGGAAAGGAGAGGAAGAAAAAAAGTGTGCATAAAAATGGAGCTCTCTAAGTTTTGAATTTGAATGAAAGAGTGGAATATTGTGAGGAGACAGGTACTATATAGTATAGTATAGTGACAGGAGAGGGAATGGTGCTCGTCGTCGACGTTGTCGTTGTCGTTGTCGTTGTCGGTGGGATTGCGTGAATAGGAGACATGGACTAATATAGAGGTTAGATAATTCATGAGAAGGATAAATGCGACGTTCCAAACTATGTAAAAGTACTATGTACGTTTGTTGGGAGGAGAGCCGGCAAATGAGGACTCAATATCCAAAAAACTTTTTTTTTTGTGGTCCTTCCCCCATTCACATTCACAACTATTTCACAAGGGACAATAATTGTAGTTTTGTCCGCTTTTTTTATCCAGACTGTTTGTGAGCCCATTATACTGTTCATAATGCATGGATTAGTCCCTCTATGCCTACCTCCGCGGAGCCTTCTGATCGTAAGTATATGAGTGTGCGGATTGTAGACTAGACTCATTCATGCAGCCTGTAATCGTCAATCGTAATCGTAAACAATAAGAAAATTAGTTGGCGCAGTTCAATACAGTTGCCATGTTATTTCCTATATGTACCTATGTATTGTATCATGGTTGTCATAGGGCTCATGTATCCATGTCCATATCCAAATCCATCGTAGCTGTAATTTATAAAGTCTTGTTGGATTTTATGATTTTATTCCACTAATTTTAATGTATGTATGTACATTTAAGTAATCCATAGAATTAATGCTGCATTCAGCTCAGTCAAATAAATTATCTCGTAAAGTACATCATACATATGTACATATGTAGACATATGTAGGCTTAAACTCTTTATACTCTTGACGTGAAAAGTAATTATAGAATAGATGCCGTAGTCACTATCTCTACAGCTATTTGTATAACATGTAATCCATGAATACGACTCCAAATTCCCTTTCACTTAAGATTATTTTCTGATTTCCAAAGCTAGTTGCCCGTATAGAGGAGACGGAGAGAGGGAGAGGCGTGAGTTAGTCTAATCACATGCTCCAGTTTCATTGAAGAAAAGTAGGCTTAATTAAAATTTCAAAATAGCATCCATACACGAAGATTGTAAGAGGAAATAGGGAGTTTATCAAAAGGAACTCAAGAAGACGAAAAAAACTTTCAACATCTCTCTGAGAGAATCTTAATTCATCTCATTTTTTGCGTGTGTGTGTTGTTGAAAACGTCGAAGAATATAAATCATGAATAAGAAAATGGCTGTAGACAAGTTTGTTTATGTAGGAGAATTGAGCTCAAGAAGGAACCACGAACCGCACGCTCCCTACCCCGGACTGTAGAACATTATAAAATAAAGTCAATAAAATTAAGGCTCCACATGTTGGGTTTTGGACAATGTTTTTCTAATCTTTTTCTAGCTTGACTCGAGCGTACCGACGTGCCTATTAGGTTCGAATTAAAGTGCATTGCAGAGGAATTATTTACAATATAAAGTTTTCCCAAGGCCAAAGGAGTGGTGACTATTACTAGAGCACTACTCGAGACACTCACTTGACAGAGGATTTAATTAAACTTTAAAATTATGTAGAGATTTTGTGTAGAGATTTTTCAAGAAGAATAACGACTGACAGACTGGGACTGGGAAATGGTGGTAAGGCAATTGAGTTGAAACAAGTATAGAAATACAGAAAAACTCAATAATAGTTATTTTTACATGTATTTAATGTATGCATGAAATGGTGAAAGTACGGGGAAAGTTACGTTAGTTTTGAACTTTTTTGTCAGCATAAATTATTCATGAAGAATGTTGAGGAGAGTTGTGGGGGGAGGTTGTGTATAGCTTGAATTTAGAGTCAGCAATAATGCAATGTGGAGAGTAAAATTGTAAAACGTTAGAAATTTCCAATGCTACATCTGCTATGTGGTTTTAATTATGTACACCAGGAGAGACTGTAGGGTCTAGCCGTGGCCCTATAGCTCTGGTGATAATGGTACTTTCCTTTGTATGAAAACAATAAATGTTCACATACTCCATCTTTTCTCGGCTCCGGATGCATTCTGTCGTCCCTTTTGTGTCAAAACAAACTGGAGATTTTAGTCTCTACACAGTCTGTGAGCCCAGTGTCCACAAAAGATTTATGTTTATGATAATTATAAATACTCCACATTGAATAAAACAACTGACATGAAAATAAGTTTTCTTTGGGTCAAATGTAAAATTCCGGAAATAAATAAGAGAAGGTCAATGTGTGTTTTAAGCTACTAGAAATAAAAAGAGAAATGAAAGTCGAGGAAATCATAAACAATGGTGAACTCCACCTAGGATCGTTTCCGAGGGAAACCTATGAAAGATAATATAAATGCAGTCTTTAGCAGTAGGAGAAAGCACAGCACGGTCTTTTGAATGTGACGGTGAAAGTCTGGTATTTATGTTTGCACAAAAATTCTATTTCATGAGTTGGAAGTACTGGAGAAAGTTTAGAGGACATAAGCGCCATCTGGTGTAGTGCACTAGCAAATAACTGTGTGATCTAGTTCTGGATTTGGACTAGTTTCTCAGGAAAGAAACGGGATGGCAGTGGTGCTAATCTCTGCGTTTTTTAACCCGGAACGGAATAGTATTTGTCCTCGTTGAACGTCTGCTTCCTTTCCCTTAGTTTCCTCAGAGCCTGAGCCTAAATTTGATTTGGCAAGTGAAACGTGGCCAGAATTGCTAATAAATGTGCCAGAAATGAATTAGATAATATAAGGGCGCATTCATGAGCACGTCCCTACCAAGAGAAAGTGGAATGAAGGGAAAGACTGGTGGTGAAATAAACTAAGGGCGCTTATCCCTAGCCCAAGCATAGTACTCTTAATAACTGTTATGTTGCTCAGTATGGACAAATATGAATATGGACGTTCATACTTTCTCCTTTCTTTTGTAATATTTCACATCTTTTTATTGCTGACTAAACTGTTTGAAAATATTCGTTCGTGACTCCCATTCCAAAAATCCGACCAGAGCCTAACGTTGCTACGTCTGGATATCCCTCGTCGCAAAAGCTATAAGAATTCCCAGGATATTATGAAAAGCCATTTGAATGCGGCACATAATTGAATGCAATGAGAATACGTATCATATTCCAGGATATTACAAGAGTAATTAAAAGATTGGATGACGGGGTAGTTCATTCTTCCTCCCTTCAAATCTAAAATTAATAGAAGCTGTCACTAGATATTTCTGAACTATCATATCCTCCTTCTTCTCTCCTACTCGGCATTCCCTAAGAAACGAGAGAAAGGGTAATCCATACACGTCTTCTAAATTAAAAAAATAATGGGCGTGTGAAGAACAATTTGAGACCAAGTAAATATTTAAATGCTGCTCCTCACTCACAAGACTTCCTCCTTCAAACTAACTGGATTACTTTGGGTGAGAAATCCATCTTGGGCCTGACACTGGAGGATCTACTCAATTGTGTAAATTTGATCTTAAAAGGTTCTTGGTGTGGACACCTGCAGTTTTTCCCTATCTACTCTGTCTGTGGTAGACAATTACTTAGGCCCATACACAAAGGTTAAAGTGACATACAGTACGTACTCACATTGACTAAAATACAGCTTCGACTGGACCTGGTAAACGTTATATTATTTTTTACTCCAACATAAATTTTCCCTGCCTACGAACAACATGCACGAAAAGTTTGAAATGTGATGAAAGCAACGCAATTCAAATCTTTTGGTTTGGCTGTTCGTCTTTCGCTTGGTTCGGCCCGGCTTAAATTAGTTTGTGTGGCAGCCACTGGGAAAATAAGACGGGGAACATAAAGGAAAAAAGAAAGCCAACGAATCCAAGCAGAATTGTTGAAGAGACAGGGAAAGGAAAATGAAATTCATGCTGAGAAATCTGAGAAAAATAAGGATGAGATTTGCCTTAGGGAGGGATAATGAAGCTGAGCTCTTTGAGTTGTCGGTGTGTGTGTGAAATATATACTTATATATTATATTATACTTCTCGTTCTGATCGCTCCAGTTGGTTGGGTTAGGAGTCAGGAGCAGTATCGGTATTTGAGTCTTCTACCAGCCTTGTCTTCCCCAGTACTCCTTGACAGGGATGAATAGATGCTGATGGAATAGAAATTCCAAAAAAGAAGTTTAAGAATGTTGGAGAATATATGATAGGATGTGGCTGAGGAAAGAGAGGGAGTGGAAGTCGAACGTGAAGGTACCTACCTAGTTACTTTTTCCTTCCGCTCATTCCCATTTGCCCCACTCAGTATAGAAATAGTTACCATCCTGTCTCTCATGTATGATCTATGGATTCCCCAAAGAAATGATTTTTAACATGAGAGCTCCTAGAACAGAACTAGACTCCGATCATTCATGTAAAAACTGAAGACGAAGGGAAACAATAAAAAATGGGAAAGGAATACGTAATCAAAGCTACACATGGAATTCATATTCTAAAAGATTCACGACATCCAACCCCAACCTACATATATATTTATATAGGATGGGACAGAGAATTACGTGACAAGTCTCAGGCCGATTACAAATGGATGGTGTAGCTTTACAATGTATGCTTAGCACAGATGCTTTCACTTTTGTGGGCTCTCCGCCGTCTCTCACTTTCACTTTCCTTCCCTTTCAGAACCATTATTCCTTTTTCGTTAATTTTGTAACGAAGGGTCGAGAGTCGAGAGAAAGAGAGGGAGAGACAGAGAGGGGAAGAAACGGAAGTCCTCTCGATTCAAGATTACGTCCGGATGCTTCATGATTAACAGTGTGTGTAGAACAGTGTGTAGGAAGGAAGGAAGGAACCATGACGACCATGACCGCAGACAGAATGAGATCTTTGGCTCTCCTATATCAATGTAATAATGGGATCAGAGAAAATATCGCATGTGAAAGGAGATAAAAAATATGTATCTTTCAGTTGAAAAAAAATCTTCTGGTTATACCAGTACGTTTTATACATATCCATTTGTACTTTCTTTTTTTCCGCTCTAAAGAAAATCGGTGCTGCCTCTGTAATATTTTGATGGGGGTGGTCTTCAACATGATGTTTCTTCTTTTTTACTCTCAACTCTTCCCCTATAACAAATGTTGTTTCCTGAATGTGATACTTGTGACACAAGGAAAAAAATTATTTTATCGTTTTCCTTTTTGTCTTCCTCTACCTAAGCAAGTACCTACTAGTAGAGAGGTACAAAAAGTACTTGAGTTTAAACATTGTTTTTTATATAGGTATACTTTTATGTAGCTCGTTGCGAGCATCATATTATAATTCTCGATCTCAATTTTTACAAAACAATTTAGTTATCTTGACGTTTCAAACTATATGATATTCCTTCGATTCTCTCTAAAAGACATTTTTTGATGTTACATCTTTCCAATGCCATTGTCCTTGTCGCAGGAAAGAGTCGTATATTTCCAATTCATATTCATAATCATACTCCATATGAGCTTGGTTATTTTATTTCCGGAGTAAATGTGCGTACGTACGATGTACTATATAGAATATGAAATAAGAAATGCAATAAATTTTATGAGGAAGACAGGAGTGAAAAGGAATCTTGTTAAGCTTTCCCACGCTCACCCCCTCCCATCTCCCAATAGATTTTTCTTTCATGTAGATAAAAATCAAAGTTGAAATTAATTTTAAGCACCATGCAGCCGCTCATAAAAGTTTTCTTAGATCCTAAAACCGATCATATTTTATACAGTGCATATTTATATTGTGTTGTTGGTATTATTAAATAATGTGTCAAGGTGACAGAGAGATAGGGAGAGAGAGGACTGGATTCACATGCATTCCCCTCCCATTCTATCAGCTTTATTTGGGAGACAATTTTGAGAGGCTGAGAGAGAGAAAGTGATTGACATTGACTAAATCATTTGTCAATTAAAAATATAAGAGAATAACTAATGATATTTACACTTTAGCTTCACTTTTTCAATTATAGATGCCATTTTAATGGTATGCTTGATACGCATTAAAAATTAAAAGAAAATGCAGAGTTGCTATGACAAACTCAAGTGAAAAATCAAATTCAAAGCTGGTGGTATAAATCTCATATACTATTCCCTCCAGACATCGTCTTTTGAAGCCGTAATCCATGTTAAACGAGATTTTTGCTCCATATAAAATATTCACATGGAGAAAAGAAATGCAATTAAATTTGCAAAGCCAAACCGAACCATACTACTGACTGATATATGTCTTCTGCTGCGTAATGCAAAATGGGAATAGTATGGTTTGCAGCTACGGCTTGAAGTGAAAGGATTTTAATGGTGGTGTGGAACTACATGTTTGGGAAAGTGATGAAAAACGTCTATAAAAATATTGAATATTCTTTTTTGCATACTTAACGAACAGTTGTTTTATTTTATTGCAAATATCAAGTGTATGTTTGAGATAATTTGCTATCAATATTTTCCCCCGTATCTCGGTAATAAAAACAGAGAGAAAAGGAGTACGCTGCATTAAGTCCTTACGAAGGGAAAGCAATAGAGTTGGAAAGAGAAAAGCAGGGAAAAGAAAGAAAGTTGAAATAGGAAAGAATGGGAAAAGGAGAGAGAGAGAGAGAGAGAGAGCGAGCGAGCGAGCTTCTACAGACGACGCAGTTTACAGTGTGGCCCAGAAACGTATGACTGTTCCACCAGGACTAGGTTGAACATCTCAATTATGAACGCATGGAGAGCCTATCGATTGGTCGATTGCGCTTGCGGGCTCTGCAAATATGATCGTCGTCGTTCTTTCTCTCTCTCTCCTCGTCCCTTGCCACCTTTGCCTGGGCCTGCCGCCTGCCCGGGTCTCTTTCTCTTTTTTTCTCGTCGTTTCTTTCTCTTCCGCACTTTCTTTATTTCACTGGAAGAGTGAGTTCCCAACAGAGTGAGGTATTCAATCCCAATGCACCACTACCATACCACCACGACTTACCCTTTGTCAGTCCTAGTCCTTTCCCTATTCCCCGTACATAAGTGTGTCCTTCTCTTCTTGGCTCGGTTCGTGGACTAGGACCTGGGTGCACCCATCACACAGGAGAGACGCACATATAGCAAAGGAGCTACAGTATCAACAAGCCTTCGCCTTCTTCTGAACAACTAGCCCCCGTAAGTCAATGTGAGCACACACAAAGTCTCCAATTTGCCACTCCATACTCTCCTTCATCGGTCTCTTTCTCGTTCACGGAGTAGTGATCGAATAAGAACAATCTTGAATAAAAGCCTAGCTCCATATGAGCTTGAATACTGAAATCTATGAGATTATCGACTAGCTAGGGTAAACAAAGGATTTTGTCGTTCAGTCACAGAATGATAGTAATAACAAGGAACTTTTTAGTTGAAACTTAGAAGGTTGAGGATTTGAAATGAGTGGAACCCTTTTTTTTTTGTTCTCGTCTCCGTCAGCCATCCACCACTCTCTTTCTTTCTTTTTCTCTCGGCCCCCTCCTACACTCCTTTTCTCCGCAATATTTTCTTTATTTTATTTTACCTGTGGTAGGGGACTCTGCATATGATTTTTGTTAACTTCATCCCAGTCATTTCCTTCCTCCGCCTCCACTATACCTTTCTAATTGCCTCCTCAATCTCACTATATATTTCCTTGGTCCATTCAAATTCCAAAGTTTCTTATGATTCACTAAGCAGACTTTTGAAAGGTAAATTGGGGAATTAGAATGTTTTAATGATTTTCATAGAAACTTGAGCTCATTGTGAGTTTTATAGAAGTAGTATTTAAAATTAAAATTGATGCATATTTTTGCAACATTTTTGTTGTTGTTGTATGCTATGGTTTTATTCTTTATCCAATTCTGGTTGGTTATGAACGATCAAAATGGTTACTGAAAATTGAAAATTTTACTAATAAATTGATATGAAAATTGTATATGAAAATTGTACGAAGGCTGCAGTAACTGAAATTTTACTGGATCAGTGGGTCGAACACACTAGCGCTTAAGAAGCAAATGAGAGTTCTGACCCGGACGTCATAAAAACATGTGAAATTATGGGAAAATATGAATTATATGATTATTCTTGTTAATTTTACTTATTTCTAAACAAATTGCTTTTTCCATTATTTTTTGATATTTTAGCCGAAGCCAAAAATATATTTTAAACATGAGCAGCAAAAAAAAACAAATTATTTTCTAACGCAGCGTGGCGTTATATAATGTAACATATATCCTGAAATCAAAGACAAACTACGCATAGGATCGTAGCAACTGTTACGGTATATAAAGTAATAATTTGTAATACCTGTAGGTAAGGCATACGTGCTCATTTGTACACATCACTCCTTTCCCCTTAACCCAGTTAGTGCAAGGCACAAAGAAGGTTGATAGATACCTACCTACTACATAATATGAAGCTGCGGCTATCATGTGCGTGAGTTTAATCAACAGAAACTCACCATATGGTTTCGAGCCTTAGATCTCCTCGTGGAGAATCCAGATAAATAATAACGGATTCTTCCCGCAATCCTACTAGATGCCACATGTAATTATATTCCTCCTCCTATAACCAGACGGCTGCTAAAACAAGTTGTAGCTCTTGTGAATGTACAGCAACAGCGTGTGTAACCTCACCACAATGTTTACAAGATTTAACCGTCCCTATGTGTAATCACCTGAAATCCTTCAGTCCGCTTACTCTCAATAGGCCCGTTTAGAGTATGCTCATTCTCTTGCTTTCCTCATTGTTTTGACGAAAAAGCATGCTTAGTTACATTTATAGTTTCACTTTGCTGCGGCGCGTGCTTTCAGAATCCTCATGCCGTGCTCATTGCTTTTCTCATTGTTGACGCACCATTTATAGTATGCTTTAAGCACAAATTCGTGCTTTATTGATGAGAAAGTGAAAAGTTGAAAAAGTTTAACTTTTGCTCTGTGCTGAAAAGTGAAGTAGGAAGTACTTTAACTATTGTAGGATAACATCGTTATAAATCCACTAAAACGGCTTAAAATAAGGCAGAAAAGGTATAAATCGACCCAAAATTTTAATAAAATGTAAAAAACTAAATATTAATTACAATTAATTTCTCACATATGTTTATTTTGTGATAACTTTCCATGGGTGATACTGACAAGATTTGAAGGAAGTGCATGCCTAACTAACACATAGGCATATAATAAATTAAGAGCTTAAAAGAACTAATCAGAATATAGCATTTAATTCAAATCATTAAATAATTAAAAGCTTAGTCAATCGTATTGCAGTTTCATACCCAAGAAATAAAATGAATAAATAAAAAAAATAAGCAATAATAAATAGTTATTGCAGATAATAACGGAGCGCACCACATACCTACGATGGTACAGAGACGATTGGAGTAAAACCCAACTTGAAGTTATCAATTGCATTATTAAAAGATTCGTAAACAGCATTATTATAACCATTA
>JAQFZE010000413.1:0-27060 GCA_034695245.1 Dicyrtomina saundersi | reverse complement strand
CCAATTACACGTTTTCGAAAAGTGTAAAATGTTTTAATTACACATTTTTGAAAATTTTAAAATATTTTAACTACACATTTTTGAAAAGTTCAATATGTTCTATTTACATGCCTTAAGGATTACATGATATTCACTTATTTTTTGTAGTACTTAGATAGTAAATTTCGTATTTAGTAAAAAATGGATATGGGTCCTATTGCATCTTCACGGACGATATGACTAACATTGCTCCTTACGAACGCAAGTACCGTTAATCTTCTAATAACTCCCGGGGGTCCCTAATAACTCCCGGGGTCTCTAAAAACTCCCGGGCTCTCTAATAACTCCCGGGGTCTTTAGCATTGAATAAAATTGAGAGGAATATATTCGCAATAATCTGGTTCCTTGTAGCTCCCGGGTCTAATGCAAAGTTTGGCGTAACTCCCCCCAGAGATATAAGAAGCTTTAAGGTACCTACCTACATACAAATTATACACCATTTTTTTCAACTTAAACTAAAATATGGGTATACGAAAAACAACCAGCATCCATACCCATATTCGTTTTGCTAATTAGCACTTCCGTTCCCTTTAGTTCTTACATCAAAGAGAAGTACCTCCAGGTACATTCGACGACAAAATATAAAGCATATTCTTTGAAAAAAACATCATTCCAAAAAACGTATGCATAAAATGAATGACTAACAAGTGGATATATAAATGTGCTAATTATAAAATAAAAATTCTGAATACATTTACCTGATACAGTATACAGCATCTAAAACTTTCAAGCTTCTACGAATCAGTAGCACATATATAAGGAACACAGACACGAGTTTACCTTCATTCAAAACTAAACGAACTCATTCACAGTACAGTGCATAGTCCCGTACGGTCCCATGATAATTACTAACTCACTGTGTGATTTTTTGCAACTTAAAGCACATCGCATTTGTAGCAGAAACAGCGTACACATACAGAAAAGCTCACTATAAACCGAAAAATGAATACGGAGAAAGCCAATAAAACTTACAAAAAAAAGATCAAAAACTTTTTAGTTTTATACACGCAGGTTATACACTTTCATTTCAAATACCATCTCGACTTCTATTTTTATCAGGTATCCCATTGGTACAACATAAAAGTCCGGATTCCACCGGGGGAAAAACTGACAAAGAATACTTTTTTTTGCTCAAAAAGGAAATTAAAAGTAGGGGAAATTTTGTACTTTGATTTTGTATTAATGACTATAGCATTTAAAGTACAAAGCAAAAATGCAAAATGAACTAATGAAATACTCTCAGCAAAGTACTGCGTTTGAAATAGAGTTGAAAGTCACATAGCTAAATGCATTAGTATTCGGGACTACATGGTAAATACAGAATACAGATACATCTACTATACGTTCGAAAATGGGAATTGACTTCACCGGAAGGAATTGACAGTGAACGTATGGAGCTTGTCAAAGCTATATCAGCCATTTTCAACTTGGAAATTCGAATTTGAATTCGAATTCGACGAGACTGCTACATACATAGCTACAGCTACTGATAGTTTCATTTCAAGTGTTCAACTATTGTGTATCTAATTTTTCAATTCCGAAAGGCAAACTTCAAAAGATGCTCCTTCCTTTTCCTGCCTCCCTGCCTGCCTCTGTGTGTGTGTGTGACGACTTAAATTTGATTAAATATTATTGCATTTGGGAGCGCTTGCCTTGGTAAATACCTTTAACCCCCTCGCCAAGCTACCTCCCTCGCTTCTTTACTGCCTCAATTTATCAATTTAAACTGTATTATGTCCCACCATCGAGGCATAGCCATAGTCTTTAATTTTACGTTTGTCCCTCTATCTTTCGATTTCCATAGTCTATAGAGTCTCTTTATATAAATGGGATACTACGTACATATCAGTATAGTTCTTGCAACAATACAACACGGATATAATAATTACCAAACTTTATAGTATATATACAAGGTTGACGGTATGGCGGTATATCTGCCATAGATATAATGTCTCCGGATGAGTTCTTTGTTTTTGCTCTATTTTCTCCCTATATCGAGTAAAACAAAAGATCTTCTGAAATGAGATACATTTACGAATCTGATTGTGATTTCCATCCCAAATATCCATGGCCTACGGATTTTAGACGGGGGGGATTTTCAGTATCAGTGTCTACTACGTCTGGAAGGATCGATGCAGAATAATATACAGAATAAAAAGGAAATTATGTAATTAGAAGGTTTACTATCCGCCCGTCTCATACATGAGTCCACAATAGAAATACAGATAGCAATGGAATGAAAAGGCTCATATACTTATAGAATCGTAGAATAAATATACAATGCAACCTATAATGGTAATGGATATGCTTTACTATTGGACTAGAAGACCCAGACCAACTCCCGCCAGACTTCCTCAAAACTATGCCTACTTGTTATTAATATTAACATTCATTATCAATATTAACTTGTGTCATCATAAATACTGGAATGGAATTTTCGAGTCTCGCAGTCCGCAGACTCCATGATGAACGAACACAATATCTTTCAACTACCACTTTTTGGCCTTTCAATTTCGGCCTCGCATATTCGTATCCGTATTCGCAAGCATTCATATCCAAGTTATGAAAATATTTTGAAAACTATGCAAACATAGTTTAGATTTTATGGCCATAATTTTGGCATTTCGATTGGAATTTGAATTTTAGTTTAATTTCAGTCCAGCCTCACTAGTGTAGGAATATAGGCCCACTGGCATTGACATTGACTACATAATATCTTTACAGCTTACAGCTTAAGTCAGAATTTCCGTAGCAGGAGAATTATAATTTCCTATAGGGCAAGCTTTAATTAGGAGTATCTGTTTTAATTTTTCAAATCTTTTAAGTACTCACATAAATTAACGCACATGCGATTATTATTGGTTTGAAATTAATAACGGGGACTATAGAGAATCCGCTTATCTGGAAATTATCAGTGAAATGTAAAATGTAAATTCTGAGATATATTCAAAGCGACGTATCTGAAAAAACAGAGCATATATATAATTATACCTTGGAAGCAGTAAAATTTAGTGATAGGGTATTGGAAGATGTCTTACTTTGAATTTAAGTAAAGCTTTTAAATATCTGCAGCGTGACTCGGGTAGTGTACAAGTTTTCCTGCCTTAAACAAAATCAAGGAAATACCAACTATATAGGCAAAAACTAGTATGTACTTACAACAGGTACCAACTTGCTTATTTGTTGTAAAAAGCCATTATTATTGGTTTGGCATGAGCGTAGTAGATGGAAGTTGTAGCGGCAATGCTGTTGTCCATATAACGAACGGTGAAAGTGAGCGGAAGTAATTATTACAAACTCTCTAGAATCTTCTCGAGTCGCTCAGTCCTTTATAATGAAAAGAAAATAACCAAAGTTTGGCCGTGTATTATTTCAACCCGTGAACCTGCTAATTGTAGGAAATCTGTCGGTGGGCAAAAAAGATATTCCTGCCCATGTCGAAGTCGAACATGGCTAATAGTAAATGTTATTGTTACGACTTCCAAGTTCCGATCTTCCGATGCCCATGTTAATCATAGCGGTGTAGCACCCAGACTCATACATACTAACGACAGAGCCAAGCTTAAGCGTGTGTGTACAGGAAGGAACTTTTATGAGCCAGAGAGAAACAGCTAGAGGAGAGGCGAGAAGACATATAGCATTACCATATCATAGCATAACACAAAATTATAACCACAGAAAAATACATTGTATATAGCTACGTATTTTTATATTGTACAATACAGCAGTATGCACTGGCGGCCTATGTAGTGTACTTGCAGCATCCTATGTAAAGATCAAACCGAAAAAGTCGAATTCGAATTTAGGGAAGCTTGGAAATGGAAAGGCTCATTAGTTCGCACCTCATTAAAGTAAACGAGAAGGCAGGGATGGTGTATTACCATTACATACGGTTCGGTCCATTTCCTTCCATCCATCCATCCGGCTCAGGAAATAGCCATACCATAACCGTAGGACACCGTTACTACATACACAGCTGATGTATACAAGCCGGAGCCGGCTCGTACTCACTCTACCGGTTATAACACTCATATTACATAGCATTAGATCCCCACAGATTAACTTGAGACTACATGTACACGCTGGGTCCTTTTAAAGTTTTGAATTTTCGGTGTCAAGGAACATGAAGCACCCTAATACGACTCATACCGTCATTGTAGACTGGAGCAGCCGTGTCCAAATGGCTAACTAAGAACCGCTTAAAATCCTAAACGGAGGAAGAAAATATATTATATATGAACGTCCGTTGAAAACGTATAGCACAACTCATCAGGATTAACTTGAAGAAAGTTATCTTAAATTCATACTTATCATCGTATGAACGTGGCTCATTATTATTAGACAGGATTTGGTAAAGTTAGAATGAGAGAGACGGATCAAGAAAGGTCAGCAATAAGTCGACAGCAACATGGCAGTGAGATAACCAGTGAAATTTACTACCTCACAAGTGACCGAAAACTTAACCTCCCTGACATTTTCCGTCTCGCAGTACAACAACATTTGTCTTGTGTGAGAAATTAAGGTGACTGTGACTGACTTAACTATATGGCTATAGCATTATGACTATTTATATATTATGGAGTAATTATAGCGGTACATCTGCATTGTATATCCATCATCCGGACATGTCCATGTCCATGTTCTCCATATCAATCTTATCAAATGTGTAAGCACAAAACAGAAGAAACCTTTCCGCCAGCCGGAGACTAGCAAGCCAACAAGCTTCATCTAAACAATACATATAGTGTGTCGTCATGTCCTGTCACCGACTGTTCATTTTCGAAAATGTAAAGAAATTTATTTTTGTACTAAAAGGAAATATTCATTTCGTCGTTTAACTTTTAACTACATCATATCCATTGGAGTAGCAAATGTAAAATATTAAGTAAAAATAGTAATATTTACTAACATATAAATAGTAACATTATGAATGAGTTTTATACACTGCAGTGTTGCTAAGCCTTTTTTATACTATGTTTGAAAAATTGTAAATGTACTGACCCGATTAGAAAATCAGAAGTCCGAAACCAAGTAAAACACAAAAAGTCGTATCTATGCACATGCACCTCCGTGTGTTTGACTATTTTTATTCTTTCAAAATTACTTTTTCCATACACTTGCGTATAGCACTAAATAAAACGATATTATATTGCTCAAAGTAATCATTCAGAAACGAGAGAAAACTAAAACTAATTTTTTGACACAAGCTTGTTAATGTGCACATACCTATATTAAATAATTAGAATGTTTTGTCCCCTGTCCCCTCAACGAGGCTTTGTACTAGACAGGTTTGATAAAATACCACATAATATATTACTGTCACTGTCAAGTCAACTCTTCTAACACCTCTCACACATGTGCACAAACTTTATTTATCACCTTAGATTACTCTTAACTAATAAGGCTACATACATAATTTAAACCAAGGCATTCAAACAAATGTAAGATACACATATTAAATTATTACACATTACCATTCCCACGGCTCTACAATTTTTGTTTTCATTTTTAAAATTCTCAATAATAAAGTAAATACTTGTATAATATGTAAGCAAAGAAGAAGAGACAGTTAGGTACATGTTAAGGGCATTCAAAAAAAGGTATGAATTATATCTACCACATACTTTATAACAGAACGAGGACATTTTTTAGTGTCAAAGGGCGGAGGGATTGTCACTCTAATACAGATGAGATACTCCATCTTGGGGTATTAGAGCTCTTATTATAATATTATTATCTATGATGCTTACTGGACAGTTTCCTTGATATGATACTTTGCACTTCGTAAGCACAGAATACAGTCTTATTATTTCTTACATAATATATTAAACAGTGTAGAGTGTAACGTTGTTGTAACGTCGAGTACGTAGAATTCGGAATGGAACTCCTCATCCTTTCCTTTTCTTTCACTTCAAGCTTCTTCATTCTACATCATATTCTTGAGCTATTTGGTTTTTGGTTGACTTGTTTAGGGTCCTCACGGCTTTGAAATGTGATAAGGTGTTTGTAAACTGAGTCTTTGGAAGCTTTGAGAATCGTTGTCATTTTCCCCGCCTCTCTTTATGTAGATGGGCATAATAGCGTTTTCCTCCTTCTTCTGCTCCAACTCCTATAGTATAGAGATACAAAAGCAGCAGATATAAACATCATAGCATACGAACATAATAAATAATATTTCTATATGTACTCGAAAAAATGTCCTACATAAATATATACAAGAGTATATAGCTAGTGCAATTGAGTGCAGTGTCAGTGTCAGTGCAATAGTGTGCCTGAGCGTGCAGCAACATTCACCTCATAATGACAGATCGTGTTTGTTTGGGAATGCAATGCAATGGAAATGGATATTTTTGTGTGACAAAAACAGTTGGGCAGACGACAGACAAGCTTCCTTCATTACACCACCAGATATACATTCACGTTCTTGTTCTTCCCAAATCCCAAATAGTTTTACATTTGCCTTGGCAATGCAATACTTTTACACTGCCCACATGCTTCTTTTCTTATTCAATATCTCAACCTAAAATTTACGGCTTTCTGAATGTGTTTCAATAATTTAGATACTTTTTTGGGTAGTTGTAGTTTTCTTCACTTTAGGAATACTTCAATCTGTATAGAAGGAAGTGAAAAAAAGAGAGGGATTTTGCGAGAAAAACTATATATTTTTTTAAAACTTTAGTTTTGGGTTTTGGTTTGGTATTCAGATATCATGGGATGGAACTATGCGGATAATGTTCCAAACATAAAATGGGCAGACACACGCAGTTATCTATCTGGTTTGTTGAAAGATGAATTCGAATCCATTCAATTTTTTAAATTCTAAATTCTACCAAAAAAAACTGTAACTAAAGCTTGAAGGAGTGGCCAAAAGTGATTAAACCTAAAGGGGTGTAAGATTATTGATATACATACCTATCTGTATTTCTCATAACATACTGCGCGTACAGTAATCATCAGTATACAGATATCATTCAATGCATAATTTTATCATTATGTTAATGGTAGATGTTGTTTCACACGAGCAAAAATTATTACCTATCTACCGACCTCCTTCAAAATACGGTACATGTGATATGATACGCAATGGTTTCCACTGACACTTGGTCGTAAGTTTGTAAGGCGCTCACTTTTCACTCTTAAAAAAATGACGACACGGGTACTATATAGTAGCACTGCACTGATAGTTAAGAGTTTAGAGATGTAGTTGGGAACATTTGCATGAGGACATTGATCAAAGCCACAGCCACGTGAACTCAATACGCGGGGAGTCTCCTGTTGAACAATTTAAATCATTTAGTCAGTCAGAACCATGCAATTTGTAGATTACTTCCCATCAAGCTTTAAACTTCAAACTCAAAAGTCAAAACTTCAAACAACTATCTGTAGCAAGGAGAGTTATAATTTAGCAAGTGCGAGGAAAGTGAACTTTGCTTAAACTCTTTATGACTGAGAGCACCTGTGCTGTCCGTATTATTTTTCCAGTTCTAGAATCATACATAAAAACAGGCCATATCATATTTTTTAATACATACACATAGAATAAAGAATATACAGAATTAAATTAAATGTATGCAGAGTACAAAATTCAAAATACAGATAGTAAATAATATTACCAGCACCAGCACCACAACAGACCAAAACCAGAACCAGAGACCACGGCTGAGGCCAGGGCTAGACCAAAAAAAAGTGTTTCTAATGTATGTAAACCTACAGATAAGTCATCAAGGTCTTGTCTTAAGTGCCTACCACTCAGAATTTAGACTCTGTATTTGAATTTAGAGAACGAGAGTCAAGAAGGTAGATGAAAACGAGAAAACCCTGGATCTAGAGAGAGTCAGAGATTTACACATTACAATTTACAATGTAACTGGGCTGGCGTTGATTTTGGTTGCACACGGTTCATTTTGTACTCGTAAATTAAAGGAGAAGAGGAAAATATGCATACTTAAGTGGCTTCTTACTTCACTTCATCCTTCTCTTTCGTTACAAGAAGTTGCTCTGGCACTTCTCATGCCTATAAAAAATATACTGATATATCTGTACACGCACACGGAGCGTATAGTTTATAGTTTTTGGCTTGGTTTGGTTTTGGTACAAAGTTTGGAAGTTGCAGGAGTTTGAAAATCTAAATCCAAGTTATTTGTCTGGCCATGATAAATGTGCAATAGATTGGAGTAGAACAACATCCCTGTGTGTGTGCATCTCCACATAAAATCTTCAAAAAGTAAACCTTTACACTTTACACAAACCTTTACATACAAATGAATTATCTATGAAAGAAAATCTGAATGTAAAATATACTTACTTAGCAATGCAATAGCACCAAGTAGTAAACGTGTAAGACGTAAGCAGGCAGGGAACTAAAGACCAAAACCATTTGATAAACGGCAGAGTTGATACTAGTCTATTAGAAATCAGTAGGGGAGAGTAGATCTTGCATTGCGTCATAATTTTATTTCATTTTGGTCACAATTGCTTTTGTTTTTGTCCTCCTACTGATATGGGATGCTCCTCCACTGCACATAAGTTCATAAATAATCGTACATTGTGTACAGATATTCGGACACATATGTATGTTCTTGGTCTTAAATCAAGAGTTTAAATATATTATATTATCATTGTTGTTCACCACTTGCATAATGTAATGCATACGTGTTCTTTAGGTCAGCCTGCTGGAATTGGGAATGAAAAATACAAACAAAACAGGTAATTGTTATCATTTGATTCGATCATTTTGGTGGATAGAAAGAGAAACCAAAACGACAGGGTCTCATGATCATCGCCATCGCCATAATAATATTGTGTTGTCAGACCCAAAAAATAACAATAATGGGAGAAGACGAGGAAAAGAGGAAGGCGTGGACAGAAATTAGAGTTCCATTTTTGTCTAGCTATGTGTTCGTACCCATAGGACCAAATAGCTATAGGTCCAGGGCCAGGAGAGTGATCTTTATCTTTAAACTATCACTATCTGTCTCTCTCAATTCCAAATCTAATCCCCAGTCGATCCATCCGTTTGAATTTGACTTTGGATTGAAATTGCATGGCAATGTAGATGTTAACTTTGTTTAGGAGTGAAAAGAAATTACTAAAAGTCTGTATCAAATTGTCTTCTCCACACACCACTTGATTCATGTTAACTACACACAAGATACACACTAGATACTCAACTTACGACGATTATACTGCTCTGGCATGTCCACCGTTTCCCATGTCATGTCATGACCATAGTTGAGCCGACTCTTTTGCTCTCAGCCTTTCCAAGTGCCACGCACCAAATTGGCCTATAGAGGTATAGAAGTACTTATACAGGTACCTAGATAAGTCTAAATACAATATATTGACACATTTTACATGCCTCACCTACTCAATAAAAAGTGCAAAATATTCTATCTGCTTTTCCAAAATGACAAATAAATACTATTTTTACTAATACTACTAATTACTATTTACCCCTTGAAAAATTCAAAAAGGTCTGCTAGATAGTTTCAAAATACCAAAACCATATTATGTTTATAAAATTTTGGGTAACAATTTAAGGAAAACTTTGTAGCGATGCAAATATCCCTTTTTGATTTTTCCAGTGTTACAAATGAAGATAGCATATTATGCCACTCCAACATCAGCTTACCAGCGACCACGCACAAGTCTCAGTGGATAGTCTGAGACCTTGTTGACTTGTTTGTGCTACGTTATGTAACCCACCAAACAAAATGTATAGGCAGGCAGCCTACATGCCTAGATGCTCATACAATATTATATATAGAACTGTACGAGTGACCAAGATAATTAAAGTAATTTTTCGGTTACTTGCAGTCTGTAAAGTGTAACCCTTCCCATGAGGTTTTTCAACGAGGAAGGCGTGTCCACTTTCGTTAGAACTGCATTGTTTGTTTCCCACTAAATTATTAGTCGGTTTGATGTGGTTTCAACTTGGACCATGCGGTTTTCTTCCTCCTTTGGTTTTCCTCTTCGTCTTGTTTTTCTCCTGCATACCTCTGCTTGGTGTACCTGCAATATCAAATGTAACAAGTTCCAGCTCTTACAGTATTTATGCCCTTAGGAATATCTATATAAATAACACTGAAGTATAAGCACATCTACTCACATATGGCTATTTCCTTCATGCTTTATTTGCCGCAGTATTTCTTTGCTATAACATTTTTTTTTCTAGAATAACCAAAACCAAACCAAACCAAATCATGCAAAGCAAAGCCCTGATTTCCTTTCCAACTCTCTTTCCGTTTTTTTTCTCTCTCTCTCATGAGTTTGGTAATATTTTACATGTTTTGAAATGGAAGACGGACACAAAATGCCCATATGATGCCCAACTAAAGCCAGCTAAAACCAAAGGATTTCCTACTTGGGTTTTAGGATAGTTCAGTAGAGATAAAGCACCTTTCAACTTGCCGTCTACGGTCTACATCCAGTAAGAGGCATCAGGCCTGGGCCCAGCCGCCGAAAGCGAAAAGGAAAACAATTAAAAATCTATAAGTATCTAATACCCACAGTCCACAGACAGATTCAATGCTATACAGACAACAGAGTGAAACTCTCACAGAAACAGAATCATGAAGATGAAGAAGAGTTGGCTTAGGCTGTAAATTGTAAAAAGTGACTTGTTGTGAGCCAAGTCAAAATAAAAGTACATAAAAGTTAAAAATTGCTTTTTAAGGTCTTCTCTATAATTAGCTATTCTATCAAGGTAGAATATTATACGTCTAGCTTCAATCAAAACCCCATGCATAGTAAATAGTTTATGAATGTAAAAAAACAAATCTACACCACTACCACTTTATAACATTCGACGTTTCTTGAGATTTAAATCATCCTAACATACATACGCATGGCATTTTAATTTCCTTGTGCAAAAGAAAAAAACAAATCCGACACACATTGTTTGCATATGATTCATTAATGACACATTCTAAATTACAAATTATACGTTTGCACATTTTTAACGCTCGTACATAAGTAGCATTAAATACTTGCCCCTGGTTCATGTCGGTGGCCATGCTAATACTTTAAAGCCGAGCTCTGAGCTGTGGTTGTTGTGTTTAGTAGCTCTAATTCTAATACTTTGAAGATCATTGATATTCAGATGGTGACTGTGGAGCTCTCTGGATTGTGGTCCTTTGCATTGGAGTGAGCAGCGGAGACGAGGGGGAGATTGAGATTTGCGCGCAATTATAATTCTGTATTAAATCCCCCGAAAGCTTCGCACTTACCCTAAACACAAGACAAAGAATAATAGAACAAATATAAGAACATGAACTCAAGTATCATCAGTAAGAGTCGAGAGTTGTAACTCTCCATGTAATGTAGGAGCAACAATGTTTCAAATGTTTGACTTGTAAAGCTGATAATGTATGATTATCAAGAGGCGTAAACTTTATAACAATAAGTATGGAGCTGACTAACGCTAACTAGACATAGTTAACGAGACTTGCCACAGACGACAGAAAAAAAAACACGCGAGAGAGAACACTGAGCATAATATTATGAGGCTGGAGGCTGAATACTGACTACACTGAAGCTGAAGATTTAAATTCAAAACCAAATTCTTAAGTATTGTTGGTTAACGCTAACGCATGTTCAACTCATTAGATTTGGTACAATATAAAAACATTGATATTTTACGCTCTGACTGGAGCCTTTTAGCTTCTAGATATTAGTACACGCAGTATGTGACTCCATGTAATTATATAGCCTCGGTACACAAGGCGCAGAGAGTTAAAGCCAGAGCAAGCCGAAGTCGGACGGGGCAACTAAACAACATCGTTGACGTTAACAGTCAACAACCAAAACCATTGCCAGTGCTAGTAACCAAGCAGCTCTTCAGACCAAACTTCAAACTTCAGACAAGATAGTACATGTTGATTGAGAAGAGCGCTAATTCCATTCGTTTTCATTCCACTATTCAACTTGAAAGAGAAGAAAAAAAACATCTTTTAATCCCTTCACAAGAATGCGAAACCTGATTTTGGAAGAGAGATGAGGATCATCATGGAATCATCAAGGGAAAAAAATTGTATAAAGCTAAAGTAGGCATATACTTATTGTTAGACGAATAATATCAAATAAAAAAAAACAAAGCGATGATTTTGCTTGGCAGCTGAAGGGAATCGTAGTGTATGTATTGGTAAACGAGGCGAGAAGCAATGCATGCTTACAGAATTAAAATCCACATGCGACTAACTTGAATTTGAATTGCGTGCAACTGCAGCTCACTTGCTGTAGTTTTACAGACTTGGCAGTCGGCATCAGCAACACTAAACAAAATACGCCAAGGCAAAAAAGATACATCTCCTCTCACCATATTGTTATATTGTATCATCAAAAAACTCAAAAGCAACAAAACCGAAATTGAAGTTGAAATCTTGTAATTGAAATTGAGGTGTGCATGCTCAGATTTTTTTGGCAGTTAGCAACAAGTCAAAACGTCAACGCAATAAAATAATAAGAAACATCAAATCCCAAATCTTAAATGTCCAATACAACAAGAACATAACAAGATGTAGTTGTGGTAAATAGGCGCAGCTTCACATTTGATTTGACATTTACCGTTTCAAGTTTGAACTTACAATGCTGTCTGACGAGGAAAGACAATTTCTTTTTCCTTCAATTTTTTAATTTTCTCAACCAAATCGAGAACTCATTCTGAATCTGCAGAGGGAAGACTGAATTGTTGGAGGCGGAAGATTGACATGCGATTTTAGATTGTGGTTTGCATTCTAATTCACATATCTCCAAACACTATCCGTCATTCGTACGCCCAAGGAAAAGAATTCAAATTCCTCATGAAAATCAAAAACATCCAAAAAACTAAAAACTCACTTACAAAGTAAGGTATTTCTTCTTGGCTAAATTACATTAAAGGTTAAATTTCTTAAAAACATTATATACACGTATAATCCCAATGCTAAATTTAGAAGTCTTTCCGGGGGAAATAAAGTATGCTTACAAGAATAAGCACAGTAAAAAAAAGATTCAAACTTTTTATTACCTTTTCCATTGAGGGCCAAAATTTTACATTTCAGTTAAAGATATTTGTAGTAAATGCTTCTGAGTCTAGCGCATGTTTCATCGTTGTAAGTTCTGAGCTAATTCTGTGTCTGTCAGGATTGTCAAGTCGAAGACATTGAATTACATTGGTTTCATTTATTTGTTATTTGTACACTTCGGCGAGTGTAAGAAAGCATGTTAAGCGAAAATGTACCTGTCGGAATCGGATCACTTGAGTCTTGAGTGTTCGCTACGCCACGCCACAGACGTCACTTCATGTCCTTATAAGTTCGTATTTGTATTAGCATTCATATTACATGTGGCAAGACAAGAGAGATACCTATCTCGACAGACGCAATGAAAGGTAATGGTTATGTGACTTTTTTCTGACAACAAATACGGAACTAGTAGATGTAATTCTTTCGTTACGTTTCTCGTTTCTTGGTCGTCTTCTTTTCTATCTATGCTTCTGTTGACTGAGTTGACTCTGTCTCCAAAGTTTTGCAAAACAAGAATAAGCTACTTGAAGAAAGATTCAAGTTCACACTAAAAGCTCTTGATGAGATATTTTTTGCTTCAATTCTTCAAGAACACTTCCTAATGTTATTATTTCGAGGCGCTCCAGTTGTTTTCGTTTTTCCATTCAGAACACGAAATGCTAAAATACATAACATAATTTTTTACGTTTAGCGTACAATCGATCGGTAGACGGAATAGCAGCATCAGGACCATATATCACTGAAAGGTACATCGCCGTCACATCTTTATCGCTCACCAGTCAGTAGCTCAGATGCATAGATGCAAAAAGTTTTAAGTGCAACAAAAATCTAACAAAGTAAGTCAAAATAATAAAAAATGATAAGTAAATTATTTTTGTTTGGTTTATGCGTATTGCGTATATACCTATTTAAGTTTACCTATTCCCGTTTTCAGCAATGCTCTACTTACCTATAGATTGTTTTTAAATAATACTTTAGTTTGAACCATGTTAAGGAAGTCTATATAGTACAAAATTTACATTGTATACCTTTTGAGGAAATATTAGTACAAAGTCACATTTTTTTACATTCTTAAAACTGTAAAACCTTTTTTAAACATATATTCAGCAGACTTCATATATTCATATTTCCGTTTTAGAATATTTCAATTGTCATATTTGATAGTTTTTAAACGAGCACAAAAGTCTATACTGATTACTACTTTACTTGGTACTAGTCTTTTAAATATATGAGGAAATTCCAGGTTTAGCATTACACATTTTCAGAAACAAGTAATTAGCACGTTCTCTATTTTTTAAGAGCTTCTGAGCTTAACGTAATATTGTAACTTTCATGAACAGAAACATGCAGATAGCATGATTTGCCGTTTCCCTATACCACCAAAATATCCACCGCTTAAATTGTAATAGATATGTATGCTATACTGCAGTGGGGGATACGTGGAAATTAAAGAAACGGATACAAAAAGTAGTGCTTCTGTCTCCCTGTCAATCTGTATCACACTTATTTCGTTCCTCCATCTCGTTTCCAGTTCAGCTGTGGCCAATTAATCAATCGACAGAGCTCTCCTAAATCACTCGACTCTATTTATTTATTCGCGACAAATCGCGATTTCATGATGTGACTCTCAAACACTTCCCTCATCCCCTTTCAGTCATTTCAAGCTAATAGGACTGATAATAGTCAAAGTGGAAGGCAGAGCAACACTGCACATCTCCCAACTCAACCATCATCAAGTAAAAGAAGACGATCTACTACTCTGACTTCTACACTACGATAACGATACTATTGATAGAACTACTTGTAAAATATAAAAACGAACTAATTGAGGGTATGTGGTATGCAATATGCAAGTATAAACTGTGCCCTCCAAAAACTAAGACATTTTTACATTCATACACAAAAGAACTGAACTCACTTAACACGAACTAGACTCCCTACTTTTGTGACTTCCACTCATCAACGCTAACACTATAACATAACACAACGCTTACATCGTGAATTTAAAGTCACACACAGAATTTCTCAATTCCGAAAATAGCTACAAAGTACTAACTACGATATACACACTAGCCTAGAATTAGAAACTACGACACCACCATCACCTTCTACCCATTTACTTTTGTACCCTAAAAACAAATTGAATTTTTTTTTTCACCAAATACACTAGCATTACCGTTGCCGTCACCGTCACCGCCACGTAGTACCTAATTGTAGAATGACTTGAGGACTTGAGGAAGAGTTGTGTATAGTTTCTGATCGTATATTTCTTTCAAGACATTTTGTGGTCGACTTTTTCCTCTTTCCTTATAATCTGTAAATCTGAAGATATCTCTTGAAGATCTCTAGAAGAAAAGTAAAATAAATACAAGTAAGAAAAAATTTAGCTACTATAAGTATAGACAAAAACACTCACTACTTCATACTTGCTGAACTCAAAATTTGGGCGTGAAATCAAGATCACTTCACACAGCCACATCGCATAATAGTAAAACAAAAAAATAACCGAGCCCAAATCCAGCCAGGTTTTTGCAGAATCATTCGTATCTTTACAAATTAAATTCAACCTAGAAAAAATGTAAACATATACACTTTTACCATAAAATTATTTTTGGCTTCGTTTACCATATAGTTAAACTTACGTTGGTTGGTATTTGGTATAAGATTCACGAATTCAGTGTAACATTCGTCCTATAGGTTACATTCCCTTCATGATAGTCTCATACTCATAACTAACAACTAAAACTGAAACCTACGATAACGATTAAATAAATTGAATCAGGGAAAAAATTAAATCAAATTCCACAAAATCCAGACATTCCATACTTATACAAAAAAAAATACAAGAACAACTAACAATGGTAAGACATGTTAGGTTATTTCAACTGCCGCGGTTCCCATATTTCACTAAATAATAAGATTATAAATTAATGCGTAATGGGATGCGAGGTGATGCGTGGTTTTTGTTAGAATTGGCATGCATGGGGTGGTTGTGTGAGTGACTGAAACACGAATGAAAAGCTCTCCTCAGCCACCAACATGGCACTGTTAGTGACTGTACGAAGGGATTTAAAAACGGCGAACATGCGAAAGCGAATGTTAAATGTTGAGCGCCGATAAGGATTTTAAGGATTATGCAAATCGTAGATTCCAAATTTTCAGATTTTACTTACCCTTCCCTACTTAAAAGGTATACAGAGTCTCGTTATTTATGATTATGATGAATTTCGTTAAATCTTTCCGCTGACGAGGGGTTCTAAAGTAGTTAATGTGGGAATCGTATGACTGCGTCGGATTTATGGGTGAAGCCAAGTCATAATTTTCAATTTTTACCGCTCTGACATGTGAAAACCATCAAACGTGAATATCAAAAATACCGAAGCAGTTCTATTGGTATTACCGTAGCCGTCGCTGTACAAGTACAACTGCGGGGCTCGGGTTATGCTTAACAATCAAAATAAATATTCGCATGGCATAAATCGCAACCCATTTCTTTTTAGCATAAAAATTAGCAATAATCATAATCATAATAATTGTAAATGTAAATATATCGCGTGATCATAATTTCATGCTTCCATCCATGCGTAATGAACTGTATAAAATAATCATACATTATTTTACTATTTACTCCTTTTTTTATTCATTTATTCTAACTGAGCAATTTTTTAATTCATAAAAATAAAATCTACGTCATATTCGTCAGGCTAACAAGGCCTATGTAATACTTGCACATAATAATAATGCTAATGATACAGAATACTGATCCTGATTAATGTGATTACGTACTTACTAGTTAGTAATACTTACATAGCTGACAAGCTATTACCTTTTTGCCTTTGAATTTGAATAATAAATTGATAATTACATTGTACAATACAACCGCATATGCATTTATGCAATAAATTATATATGAGTTAACTAAACAGTAGATTGAAAGAAAGGAGAGAATATTATTATGGCATGGGGAATAGTGAGTGACAATATGATAAGCAATGTCCGGATCACCTTTTGAACTCGTTCCCACGTATCTTCCAAAATGTACTCTTCTTTACTTTATTACTTGGTTGATCTCATAAATAAAAACCCTACAGCCCAAGTCTGGCAAACAGTATATTTAATAAGTTCTCCAGGGAGTTTTTTTTTGCTTCATTTATACTCATGCAGCAACAGCAACCAAGTTTTCTTTTGGCTCGGGAGAATACATTCTGTGCAGAACTGCAGATGCAGACTGCATCGCACATAATAAAGTATCAATATATTTATGGTGATCGTTGTAACTTCTCCTTTTCAGGAGATAGCGGTATATTAATTTGTACAAACTGTATGCCTGAGCTGAGCAATGCGTACAATAAATGTTATACGTATATACATTCAAAAAAATCAATACCTAAAAAGAAAACGAAGGTCACGGTCATGGGTCACACATGGGAAATTAAAATGACTTAAATTGCCTAAACAATGTCAACACATTCTCATCATTTTCGTCGTCATCATCATCATTTCTACGCACACACTTCCTATGAGTCATTAGTTCAAGTTCACTACAGACTTTTCCACGACCCTTTCGACTTCGACTCTATGCATATGGTTTTTCGAGTCTTTTGCATCTCCTGGTCCTGAACTGCTGATCTGCTGACTTGACAAGAGTTTAGTTCCTCACATGTATAAACTTTATATATGCTACCATCCGGATCCCTCCTACACATCCCACATACTTTTTCTTTTCCTGGTCCTGGTCTGTCCTGTGTATCGATATCTGCCGAAACCATCTGGATCTGTTCGAGATGTCGGAATATCCCTTAAGAAAACTCATAAAAGTTTTCTAGCAAATACTTTATGGATTTCCTACACACACAACTTCCATGCAACTATCCAACTCGGGGGAAGAAGACGACCGAAATCAAGATACAGGCAGCAGACAAAACGACCACGACAACGCAACGGCATCGCAGATGGAAAAAATCAAAATCAACCCACAAGAAAGAAAACAGAGAAAAAAAACTTGGATATATCTTTGGTAAAGTATACTAATACTTATCGTTAGACGTCCCCATGACCAATAATATACAATATATATTATCAATGCAGTATGCACTATGCCCTGCACTTGCACATCACTGCACATTGCACACTGCAATGAACGGGAATGACATCGACATCCCATTTTCCCATTTCCCATACCAAAAAAAAGAGAAAAAATAGGAAAAACTGTATCATTTACAAAGTTGCAATACAATGCATTGAGGTTGACTGCCTTGCAGTGGTAATGGTAAAAACAGTGGCATTTTCAGAGTTTATCTAAAGTTTCTGTAATAATATTAACTATGATGATATAAGTACCTACCTACCTACAGAGCAGAGGTTTTCAGCTTTTCTATCTTCCCTGTAGAAATTCAAAATCTCCAGTAGAAGTCCAAGTCAAGACAGGAAGGAAGCGAGAAAGCATTTTACAGGTCGTAAAGGATGGAAAACCACAGAGGATTGCGTGCATCTATAGCTACAGAATGTGTTAAGTTAATGTTTGCTTTAAATTTAAAATAGGAACGTATATTATACGGACTCTAACTATAACTCTGTAATATAGAATGCAAGTGAATTTTTTTCCTTAAAAAAAATGAAAATACATATAACAGCTATACTTATATATGGTGAAATTCATTTTCATTTCGAGCAAAAAAAAGCTTGGCTATCTTTACTACTAGGCAACCCGGATATACGGATATAATAATTGGTGTCGGATGTGCACTCTATATTGGACTGTGTAAAGTGTAAACGACGCAAGGAAAATGAGAGGGAGAGAGAAAATCAAGTTCCCCCTTGGGAAATCGTTTTATTGCAGCAATTAAACAGAGTTAACTACGAGTGTAAAAATGTAAGACTAAAACGTTTTGTAAATTGTATAAGCTTTTTCCTTAAATATCAGAATTGTGTAGTAGACGAGAGCTGTAGAAAATCATGTGGAGAAGAAAAATACCTAATGCTTTTAGTATTTTAGAGTTAGACTGCTGAGGTATTACGGAATGAGTTGGCTCCTAATGTGTTACTACTGTATACCATCCCGATTTACACAATGCAATGAACGAACTTGTACTTTATTATCAGTAAAAACGAGGGAACATAAGATAAAATTCGAGCCTCAAAACCCAAAGCAAACAATAATGAGGAGGAACGAGACGTGGAAGAAGAAAGTGAGAAGCATGGTTATCTTATACAACCGAAGCCACAACGCTTAATTTACTGTATTCTTTATCAAATTCTGAAATGCTCTAATTGCATCTCCTTAATCTCCATTAATTTTATTTCGTATATATCCTATATAAAAAACATTGTACTTATGTACATTGCAATTGCACTTGGTACTAAGTATATTGAAAACTTACACAGCGTACTTTAATACTACAATGTCAGCAAAAATTTCACAGAACCCACAAAAAAAACCCAAAACCAAAAAATGATAACCGTATGATTACAAAATGCATACTTGACATTCTTTACAATTATTTTGTACACACTACAAGTGCTGATTCTTGAATTTCTTGATAAACATTTTGGCCTCTCTCCAATACAAAAATCGAATGTAATTTAAACATTGGTGTATATTACGTAACCTTGAGACAGGAGGAATGATGCAGTACATTAACAGGGACATTTGGCCTCATCATCATAGAGCGCCCGGCTAGCTCAGTCGGTAGAGCACGAGACTCTTAATCTCGGGGTCGTGGGTTCGAGCCCCACGTTGGGCGCATTAGTTTTGCTACCTTTCAGTTCTGAACGGGCATTATAACTGATTATGCACACCTAACACCATACAGTACCATACATATTTTTACTTAAGATTTTTATTAATCTGACACCACAACGGAAATAAATCCGATTCAAAGCCACCTTGATAGAAATATTGTATTTATTTTAAGTAATTTTCGTTATTTTTAGCCATAATTACATGATAAAATTGAAATAGCATGCATGGTATACTTGTGTGTAAACAATGCTTCGAAAAATAACCAAAATTCGAAAATTCTTTTTTTCGCAAAAACTGAGTAAAACTCCCTATATAAAATTATTCTCAGATTAAATACTAAAAGAGCTCAACACATGTAAAAATACTTACTGCGATCACGATTACTTACGAGTGGATCCCATTATAATAGATTTATTTTTATGTACATAGTAAATCTACATCACTCCATGGTTTAGTGATGGTCTCGATGAGAAGGAAACTCAAAAGGAAGCGAAGGCAAAAGAGTAAAGTTTAAGGAAAGAAAAATGTTAATGTAATTCTCTGATTTGAAACAAAAAGAACGCCTTCGTCCCCATTTCTATTTTCCATTCTATAAGATTACAGTACAACTTTACTCTACACACATGCATACAGTGCACACACATCGCACTCATTCCTATTACCATTGCATTTCATTTGAATTCCACAGAAATGGTATGCTGTCTTAACGCCTGGTGACTGGCACTGGTGACTGGAGTCGTGAGTAAGCTTGACTTTGACTCCAAGTAGAATATTAATTTCCTGCAGTCAAAACATTGGAAGAACTTCATCACGTAATCATTGCCAGACCGGAGCTAAAAAGGAAAAAAGACAAGGCAGCACGACAGACATTGCAAGTTTAGGGTTCAGAGTGCATCAGCAAGTCAGTTTCACAGCACCACATCACAGTTGTTGTGGTGCATAACCATCGAAATTGAAAAGAGAACGAGGAATGACGACTGAAGCATTACAAGTACAAAAGTAGGTAGGTAGGTACCTATATAGTACAAACTGCATACAGATACATGGATATTATGCGAGCAGTTCATAGGTTCATGCATATACAAGAATATACAAAAGAAAAACTTTGAGGGTATGAGGTTGTGTACATAGAATTCTAGGATATTGCTATGGAGTGAGTCATGAATAAGAACCAAAAGAAGATGCCCTTCCGAGCGACACATTTGTTCACACACAGAGAACAGAAGCTCATCAAGGCAGCAGGAAACTAGGAACGCATCAGATCGGATTCTTTGCAGATCGGGGAAAAGAAAGCTCTTCAAGAAATGCAATGGAAAAGCAAAATGCTCAAGTTAAGTTAAACTTCTACCCCATTCTAGTGTAATAATACAGTTCTGCTACATTAGTCAAAAATACCATTCATTTCTTCCATTCCATAGCTACTGCCTACTGGCCTGACAGGGGTATACTGTATATACTTCATACGAATAGCATATAGCGATATATCTAAAATTCCGAATACGTCTAAAAATGCAATGCATTGAAAGAGTGAATATTGGCGATGATAAATTTACGGGAAAAAAACTATTGTATAACTTTGCATTTCTTTAAACGAACGTTCAAAGCAGACCATCTGTATTATATACGATACAAAATGTTTAAATGATATTCCATATGTTTCCAAAAAGAATTCATTTCTTGCATTTTGCAAAATGTTGCAAGTACCTATACCTATATATTACTCAAAACGAAATATTGCTGCAGTTAGAATACTTTCCCGTGGTTAAATAGGTATATGTAAATAACATACTTGTGTACTTAAAGAAATACGTAGGTAACTCCATAGATCGATTTATTTTTAATATTGAAATTTTGGTGCACTTGAATTTAAAATTCATTTCAACGAAGCGAACTTGAGAAACCCTGAATTTGAATTTTCTCAATTCGAGCCCTTCCTTATATATTATGAAAAATGAAAAGCGGTAAAGAGGCACTTCTCAGACAGAACATATGGAACTTATCGTTCATTTTATACTCAAACTGAGAGAATTACTTTTGCTTTTGTGACGACGACGACGACGACGGTTGGTTGGACTGGATGTGTAGGTTAAAATTACTAATCGGTGATTTACTATGTCGACGTCTTCTCCATATATCCATGATCCGCAAAAAAGAAGACTTTCTTCACACGCAATTCATAAGGTCATTATCGAAATGGAATATCAAACGGGTTATTATGACAATTCCAACCATCTATCCCTTCTTCCTCATAGGATTTATGAATACAAATGAGAATAGTGCAGAACTGAGAGAGAGATCGAGAGCAGCCCTTACTTCCTTAAAGAAGATCCTCTACCCGAATTCAACTCTCTCTTTCAGCTGTTCTCTCTCTCTCGATCTTAAGTGCAGCTTCTTCCGTTGATCTTGAATTTGAACTTTAAAATATTGCTTTTCATTTTCATTGCTTCAACTTCCTTTTAGCTTTCATACAGGAACCTACTTAACAGGTTTTATTGATAGCCTCTTACAATTTTGCCTTCGCCGGATGATTCTGAATCATGATATTTCTTGTTAAAGGGATGACGTATTGTACAGCGGATAAGATACATGTATTCAATACACAAGATTCGATTACTTTAAATGGCTACCACCTACATCCATTCATATACATATGGAATTTCTGAATTAATTCTAGCATCAGTCAGTATGTACTTCGATCACAGAAAGATTCATATTCAATTTTATGTCTGATTTTGATTCTGTAGTTTTTGATTGTGTCGATCCTTTTGCTAGCTGTCGGAAACAATTCAAGTTTTTCTGATTAGAATTTGCATGAGATGGTAATTTAATTAAAGGCTTCATGCTTTTTTAAAAATTATTACATCGTTCTTTTGCAAGTGTTCTCCAAATTAAATTAGTTATAATGACATGCCAAGTATTTATTTCCCTTCACGTGCGCATCTTTTTTAACTTGCCGTAGTTCTCCGCCTCAGTTTGGAGTCTGGATCTCTAAATATTTTAATGAAAAAAATAAAATGCATATAATTCCATCCCTTTAGTTTTAGTTTAAAATACTTTAAACTTTGACGCTATATAATTATATAACTGTATTTGTAGAGGTAATTTAGCAATTGAATTCAAAACACTGATTTGATTACCCATGGGACCTTGTTAAGAAATAACATTAACAATTTTATTTATGCGAGCAGTAGAACTGCTTAAGTAAGTAGAAGTACCTTTCTGTAGAATAATGTACATAGGGAAAGGGGAAACCTGGAACTGGGGCTGGGACTGGAAACTGGAACTGAAAGACGGATACGAACAAGTTTTTGTAAAATACGGTTGATGGTACGGTAGACGGTGCTGCGGTGCTGGAACTGACGTTTTGAGTAAAGTATTGGATTTTGTAAGAGACCAACCGGAGTTTTTACATTCACCTTCTACTTACGACTTTTACAGGAAGAAAGCACTATGCTACATCTGCTGGTCTGGGGCAGGGGGAAGATATGTTCCGCTTCTCACTATACTAGTCAGATATATATAACCTTCGAAGCCTCTCACCAATCCAAAATTTTACAGCAATCCCAACAATTTCCCATTTTGGTATATATTCGTAACAGCAATGCTGTTTACTCTTATTTGAAACATATTATGCTCGAATAAGGAATCACAGAATCTACTTTATACCTATACTATGCGTATGATTTTATATTACATATCGTCTGTGAAGAACTAAAATGACCCATATCCAATTTAAGCTAGAATCAAATCGAGCTATGTCATAAAAACAAAATGAGAAACATGCGTCTGTTAATTAAGAGTTTTGAAAAGACTAAAATGTTCTATTTACATGTTTTTGAAAAGTGCAAAATGTTCTATTTACGTATTCTTGAAAAGTGCAAAATGTTCTATTTAAATGCTCTCAAGATATAATTGAATATTTTTGTAGATAGTTGATATTGTTTTTACCTAAAAATGGATATATGGGACATTTTGGTACTTCACAGACGATATGCATATAACAATGAAAGAAAGGGGTTGAGAAACGGATTGATTACATTAGGCCCAGACAACCATGTGCTAATTTTCTCCAATTAAGAAGCAACTTCACGGTTTGACAGACGTGCAAATAACTATCACTACTGATATGCACAATCTTGTTCAACGCTCCGAAATCTCGGAAGCATCGTATATATTGTGTGTTGCGTTGCATCTTCTGCACAATGCAATCTAAAATGATAGTTTAAAAGCAACATAGTTAAATAATTTACGTACATATTTGAACACAAACGACGACTCGACGATGCGCGATGTCGACATCGTAGATAGGTAATGAGGAAAATGGTGAGAAAGTGATGAGAACTCTATGGGGCTTCTCGAGCTTAAGTCTAGGCCTATTTTAATGTTAACTTTGGAGGTTAAGGATAAACTCAAATATTTTAGAATATCTACCTAAGTACATAGCTATATACATCATTTTTTATCCATTTTAGGTTCTAGAGGATTAACTTTACAAAACACTTCTATATAACCTCCCCCTTCAACGAATTATATGCTAGAACCTGCAATATTGCCACTATTGTTCGGTTTTAATATAAAGTATGGCTATCAAAGGTGGTAGAAATTATTACCTGCAACTACAAGCTCTGAAACCTCCAAGCCTCTTCGTTCCAGCTCCCTTATTGGTTATAGCCTGAAAGCGATCTATGCAATTATTAATTTTAACAGAAACCGTTTGATCGAAAATTCTTGGCCTTGTAATTTTTAAGCCCCCTTTACCTTTTTTTCAGGCCAGGGCCGGACGAAGGAATTGCTTTTAGACAGCAATTAGTTTCCATACAAAAACCGCCATTTTGATTTTATTGATGGTTTTCTTTGGTAAAGCAAAATGTTGTATTTACATGATATAGTAAAGTTTAAAATGTTCTTTTTACTTGATTCAGAAAAGTGCAAACTGTTCTATTTACATGTTTTGAGAAAAGTATTAAATGTTTTATTTGCATGTTTTTGAAAAGTCGAAATATTCTTTTTGCATATTTTTGAAAAGTGCAAAATGTTCCATTTACATGTTTCTTGAAAATGCAAGCAGCGGGGACTGCCTGCGCTGGTCGCATTATCCGGCCCTGTTCCAGGCCAGAAAAATGTATCGTGCTGTTCCATAAAATATTTTTGCTTCGTTACGTACTGCGCTCGGGGTTCCAAGTTATTGAAGATGTACTTCGCTTTCGTCCCTTAAAATAAGCTCTCACTCCAGCCCCTTGCTTGTCTCCTCGTTTTCATTTTCAGTCCAGATTCCAGAAGCAGCTACATTAATTGACTGGAAGAAGAGAATATCTAAATGAGGGGAAGAACTCTAAGTTGACTGGAACTCGGAGAAACTGATTGAAGTAGACAGCCAGCCACACCAGTCACCAGACCGTCAAGCAGAGCTTAGCACATCTCGATGCAGCGAACAACGTAACAATAAGCCTTCCGACAAACGAGGGGAGCACACTTTTATTTGTATTGTGTGTACTACGCGCTTCTTAACGCAAACAACTATGAGTTGAGATTTCTCGATTTCTGATGAAATCTTATACATGTACATACCCGTGAGCGATGAAATGTACACAAGTTTCAAATTATTTATATAATTACATGAACAACTATGCATAGAGCGTATAGGTTTGAACACACAAATACGCACAATATTACCACAATTAACATCGTATCATGCAGAACCAGCATTAAATTCATGAAAACTATGTGCACACTCAACTATACTCAAATTAACTAAAATAATTGTCTGGATCTCGATCCGGAACTTGATATGTACTTATTTTCCTTCATTTCATTTCTTTAGACGACAAACAGAGGCATTTGCTCATACTGTCTGTATGTATACATGTTATACTATTTCCTTTTCGTGTACTTTGCTGAAGAATCAAAATAAATTTAACCCCTACAATGTCTACTTTACATGATTTCCAACACTCAAAGTTGATAAGTTATTGGATATTTGATTATGCCTTCTCAACAGAGAATTTAGATTGGTTCTCTCGATCTGAATCATTTGGTGAAACTAGGAAATTTTCTGTGATCTCTGATGAATGAACAAATTAAAACTATTTCTACGCACCCGGAAACAAAAACTTGAACCATCGTACATCTTTTTATATACTGATATACTGGTGTTTGAATTGATTTTGGATCACAAATCAGAATCTGCATCTGGAATTCAAAATTCGAAGTCGAAAACACATAGGTTAGGTACTTCCCACAACTGCAACGCTGAAAACCACCAAAACATATTTTATATGACACAGGGCCGGATAATGTGGCCAGCGCAGGCAGCCCCCGCTGCTGAATTTCCAAAAAACATGTAAATAGAACATTTTGCAATTTTCAAAAATATGTAAAAAGAATATTTTGACTTTTCAAAAACATGCAAATAATTTTTTTTACACATTTCAAAAACATGCAAAATAAAACATTTAACATTTCTCAAAACATGTAAATAGATCATTTTGCACTTTTCTGAATCAAGTAAAAAGAACATTTTAAACTTTTTTATAACATGTAAATACAACATTTTGCTTTAAAATAAAAATGGTGGTTCTTGTATGGAAACAAATTGCTGCCTAAATAATTCCTTCGTCCGGCCCTGATATCACATTTACATATTATAAAGAACACTTACTCAGGACTCACTAACTATATGATTGCCCTTATTATAACTATAAATCGTGCATATAACTAATACCGCTATAAAAGACATTTGCTCTTCTTCATCAAAAGGGAGCGGACTCTGCCAGTTTGGTATTCTGGAAATCTGGAATGGACAATGGAAAATGCAACTGGAATTTGGAAGTGTAAATTGCAATTCAAAAATTCAAACTGACATTGACAAAATGAAAATCGCTGAGTTGACAGAAATGGCGCCCCCAAACATTTTCTAGTTTACAGTGATGGCCCCGGCCCCGCTGCCCTATTTCGAATAGCGATAGGGCCGTATCGAGTTTTTTCAAAAAATATTTGATAGCGGTAGGGATAGCGATAGCGCAAAATCTTACAAAAATAGGGCACAATACAGGTAATTTTTTCCACTATCACTATCGCTATGCTTAAGCATTGAAGGAATAGCGCTGCTATTAATTTTTGTAATAGCGGTAGCGGTAGCGATAGTTCCAGTCTCACAATTTTAATATGGTAGGGTAGGGTAGCGGGAATTCAAATGGCCATCATCAAACTAGTCCACATATTCACAATTATTCCACAGTCTAGTAAGTTTTCTAGTACTAGTAAGTAGACGCTGTG
>JAQFZE010000412.1:0-27066 GCA_034695245.1 Dicyrtomina saundersi | reverse complement strand
CCCCCCCCACTCCTCCTTCTATCACCGAGATTACCCCCTACGACGGCATTTCTTTTCCTGACCTACTACCCACATTACATAGGTATAATATACTTATAAGCTTTAAATTTGTTCAGGATTTTCCGCATTCAACTAATAGGCGCACCCTACTTATAGTTTTGAATAAACATCCAAGTTTTTACTTGGCATGAAAAAAGATAAAAGAAAGGCAGAGCGAGCGAAAGAGAGAGACATACAGAGAGAAAGAGAGTCATGCAATGAATATGAAAAATTGTTAACTTTTGTTTTTGTACACAGAGCTCCCATGACTAATACGAACCAAGGCGAAGTTGAGCTAGAGCAAGACCAAAAAACCAAGACGAACGAGACACTAAGACCGTAAAAACAAATAAAAATAGAAAAATAGAAAAATAAAGAGAAAGAAAAAAATAGAGAAAGTTTTAGCGAGAAGACAGACATTAGATCTATTTTTTTGCATACCTGAATGCTTCGTGTCTTATTGTGAATAGTTGTTCCCTTTAAATTCATTACAGAAGTAAAGACGGATGAAGATTGTTTGTTATTGTTATTATAGTTTTATGTATAATTATATATGATTAATTAATTTCAATAAATATGAGATGATTCAAAAGATGACAAAGGGTTACGAATGTAGTGGTAATAGTAATATTAATAGTAGGGGAGGAGTACAGTAGTGTGTATAGTATAAATTGTACATAATTATATATTTATATTTTTCATTTATAGAGTAATATATTGTGATTTAGGTTATTATCAGTAGTGCGAGACACAGACAGAGGAAAAGACAAAGAGTTTCAAAAAACACAATATGGCGAATATTGGAAAAAGATTGTCAAAAATTTGGCGGTTAATTCACACGGTAAAAATTGAGAGAGAAAGAGAGAGAGAGACACGCAGACACAAATCAATAGTAGTGTATAGTAGCCAATGAATAGAGATGTGATTAAAAATACATAATTAGTGATGACGGTATTGAGTACAGGGTAAAATTTAAATTCAAATATCACACACAGGCAGCATAGAGGGAGATAGAGAGACACGTGAGCACAGGTGAATTTAAAAATCAAGGTATAGGTAAATAATTATATTATCATTATTTTAGATAATTAAAAGTGAAGATATTTTGTTCGTTCCAAGAGTATTTTGTTTAAATGTATATATCAAACAACACAGAAACACAGTATTTTAATTAATATTAAATTGTGATTGTGAATTTGAACGGGTTTTTAAGGTTTAACAGCAGATTAGGTTGACGGCACAAAAGTTGAGGTGTTCCACACGAGTTGTTTCAAAAATATTATTATATAGTCATTTAATTACATTTTATGTATTATAGGGTTTTAGGTTAAATAAACGGATTTGGTTCGAGCGAGTGAGTCAATTGAAATAATTAGGTAGAATTACAGAACACACACACACACAAAAGACAAAAACACAAAGAGGTTTTTTTCATAGAGGTAAACACACGAGAGGTGATATCATCATCAGATTAGTATTTTGTGCATTGAGATTGATAGATGGCATATTACAGTATTGTGATGAGTATTGGAAGTTGGAATCGGAACAAGGGTTAATTAATTATGTAATTATATAAATCAACAGCAGGCAGAGAGAGAGAGAGAGATATAGATATTGACAAGATTTGCAGGCGGTAAGAAGTTGCACGAAATTTTTGAAGGAAGGCACCGGGGTTTTTTGTTTTAATACATTTTGTTCATCGTCATCATATTGGAATTGCAGGAGCAAAAAAGCATGGAAAAAAAAATTTCGGATAATCAGTATCTACACGGGATCTAATTCGTCATTTTAACTATGATAATGTCAAACAACATACTTAAAATATGGTCATTTAATAATAATTTCACATAAACGCACAAAATATTGTTTCAAAATATCTGCTACACAAAATCAATTCATTTCTCCACACACCACTTGTAACGATCGATAACAAGGGTCACACAATTATTTACAAAAAAAAAACCATATGATAATATAATGTATGTAAATCCCAAAAAATTACAAAAACAAAAAATATAAAACTCATTGTCATTATGTTTGCCATGTAAAATGGATTTTTAAAAAATTAAAAATAGCCGCAGTAGCGCATTGAATTTGAATGTATGAAAAGGTTCTAGGTACTACATGTAGGTATGTTACCTGGTTAGTATGCATGTGAATGATAACAATCGATTTAACTATTTGAATTGCATCTTCTGTGAATAATATGCAATAGGCATGTTTACTGTAATTCTAGTCATGTACATGTTACAAATGCTAGAAATTATGGATAAAATGCTTCAACTATCTATACACCTCCCAGTAAGGGTAAAAGGCCGAGAGAGAGAGAAAGAGAGAGAGAAAGTTTGCTCGGTTTGGATTATATAGCATGGAACTTCAGACTCTCTAGACCAACCATCTCCATGGCTTTCCATTTTCCAGGAATCTAGGATTACTGTCAGAAGGAATATATCTTACTCTTACTAGGTCATGTCATATTGATACAAGTCAAGGGGAGAAAAACCTTTCTCACATAAGTTATCATGATCTTCCAACAAAATGCGAACTCCGACTACGAGTTTTTCTCTCTCTATCTCTTTCTTTCCGTCCTTCTCCTTTAATATTCCCCATCCGATGAGACACGAAAGATTCCCTAGGTACATGATGCGTGAGCCCATCGTCCTTATTTTAGAGTAAAGTGAAAAAAAAAATCAAAGGAAATAATACTGGATGGAAGGCGCTTGATCACATAATAAATTCAAGAGTTGGACACCTCAATTTTTTTCACTATCCATTTTTTTCATTCTTTTTTTTTGGTTCGATTCCTTACAACAAAAAACCCATGGAATGTTAGTACCAGCACCAGCGCCTGTACCAGAATATTGAGTACTAAGTTAAGTAAGAGAAAAAGTATATATATACTTTCAGCACTATCAGAATTACTGACTGACGACTGACTTCACTAGGACGTGAGGATGATGTATCTACTTGTTGCACACACACATTACTTCCTCCATTTACCGCGCGTCCGTGCCTCTCTAAAATATTAGGAAGGTGAGTAACGTAGCTACAACCTTCAATTCATCTCCCTAACAATACAAGAGTAAGTGGGAGTAAATGTATTATGTGGAAGTGTTGTAGGTACTTTGTATTCTGTATTTCATGTTTCGTAATTCTTCTATACAAAGGGCAGTTGCTCGTAGCCTTTGCTCTACACTGTTCGGCGGAGTAGTGGTAGTTAGTTGGTAGTGCTGGTAGAGATGGGTGTAAAAGTGGAATCATGTTCCAGCAAATAAAAATTGCTATACCTCAAAAAAGAATGGAAAGAACGAATTTCTATGGGCATGGTAAAAAATAGCATTGGAAGTACCTACCTACCTAAGTGCATAGATTAAATGCTTTTACAGATAGGATCATTTTTAACATTACCATAGCGTTTATTGAAAGATTTTTTTCTACTTTGAGTTCAAAATAGCAATGGCTGCATTATAAGTTTAAGCCTATGAGCCCTTTAGTTCCATACTACCACCATTCTGTAAAAGCTTTTAATGCAATTCCACGTGTCTAAAATTAATTTATCCCTCTAAATATAATTGACCAATGCAATGCCTAGTATATGCCTACTTCGAATCGTTACACTAGATTGTTGGGATTTAGTTAGCTCGTCGCTATCTACGACCGCAGATATGTAACTAATATATTTTTAAGTATGCAATTTTGAGTTCAAATAAGTACTTAAATGACTATCGTAGTATGTTTAAAACGGGAATTAGAATATTATATGAATTGTTGATATTTAGGGGATAGGTAAAGGTAAAGGTATACTCAAAGGTAAAGATAAGTAAAATATCTAGTGTTTAGTCACTCAAAGTTCTGCTTAAGACTTCTAATATTTTCACTAACTCGTAAGTCTATGTTAGGGATTTAAACTTTACGTCGGTTTCAACCTTTTCCGATTCTAATTCAGAAATGATGGAAATCGACCATGTTTTTTTCCTTACTATCAGAATATATGAACTGTAAAAAAAATCTAACCAGGCAAGGCTTATAGGTACCGTGATCTGAATTGTGATTTTGATTAAGTATTAGCATAAGGCATTTGTCATAGGATTAAGCTGAATAAGTCTAGCTTAACTCCGGCTAACTTCAGCATTAGCATTACCGATAAAGATAACGCTTATTAGTATTCGCCGCGGCCGCGATGGATAAAAAATTCTGCACTTTAAATATTTAAGATCTGAATCTAAATAATATTGTATTCATCTTAAACGCGATGTTTGAATTCATAATAATTGTACAACAAACAAAATTAGTAATTTACGAGTGTATAAAAAAAACAGAAAACGATAGCCTCTATTACTATGATGTATGTTTATGTGTAAATTCCTAAGATGTTTGCATGACTAATCTCAGACTGTATGTAGAACGCAGATTATATACACAATATGATGATGACGAATAAATAATAAAAACAAAGGAAAACTCTGAAAGTTAGAAACTACAACTGATTGGAATAAAATGCAAGTTTATAATATGAGAGGATGATTAAAATGGAAATGTATACACGGAAGTAAAATGTAGATCAAGTATAATATAAAATCAAAATAGTGTGTACAATGTACAAACATACCCGCATTTGATTCTTGATAGCAAGGAGATCCGCACCTTCCTCTGGAACTGGAACATTGTAGAATTCTCCTTCTTCGGCCGTAAGGAGCTTATACCAACCCTCAACTGGATTCTTCAAAACTTCCGAGATACCAAATGAAAGTGAGCCCATAAAATCATTTCGAGATGTTCGATCCCAATCCCAGATTTCCAATAATAATCTTCTATCTTTGTCTTCCGGTTTTAGCTCGCTATATGATATACAAGTATAAGAAAAGTTGTCAAAATTCATTTCATAATTCACATATTTATAGAAAGGTACTTAAGACCTTAAAGGGCATCATTTCCTACACTATTTATAGAATTTTAATTTTACCTCATTTGTTTTCCTCTACTATACAAAATACCATTATATTAAAAACATAATATGAGTAGATAGATATAGAATATAAGATTCATTTCCCAATAATATTTAGTGACACAATTATGTATGAAAGTGAGTACGCATATTATAGCAGCATTAGCATATGACGTAGGTATACATAATGTTTGACTATTCTAGACCTGAGAGAGTACTCAAATACATTAGATGATGGTTGATAATTGGATTTTGAGCTTTAAGGTAAATTTTAGATCAACAAAACATTGAGAAGTGCTCATAATACATATGTATATGCATCAAAGCCACGTGGGAATTTGAATGCGTGCCTAAAGTTTAATCTTCTTTCTTTTATTATGAGCTTCAAGAATTTCTTATTGAGTTATTCTTTAGCGTAAAAATCAATAAATGTAATAGATGCCCTAGCTGTCGTTTCTCTCTCTCTCTTTCTACATCTATACTTCTCCTTGTCCTTGTCACTTTCATTCTCATTTCATTTTCTGAGAGAGCGAGAGATGTGGACGAGAATGAAAGATTTCATTTCAGACTTTCCAAATTACTTTATAATGTAAATCCTTTTTTTTTTCGTGGAGCTCAACAATATATTATGATTTTATTATTACTAATATATGAATGTAATAGATCGGATTTTCAATTCCACTAACAATTCCATAGCTATCGTCAGCTGCCAGATTTAAGCCAAGACTCAAAACGTCCTGATTTGACAAATTTAACGTACGGAAGACGGGACAGCACACACACATCTATACAAACTATTTTCTGTTGCTAAGCGTTGGCGGTTTTTGAGTTAGTTATCTAGGTATATGTACCTACATCTATCGTTCACAATCAAAAAGATGGCGTTCCCATTACAAGCTACGAAAGCATTTACATTTACCCACTTGTAGTTAATGAATTCTGAACTCGTTGAAAATAAATTACTAAAAAAATTTGAATATATTCCATAAATTATTTTCAAGAATTCTACGTTGTGGTATTTATGTTTTGACGTATCCACAGTTTTGTAGTAAGCACTCTAATGCAAATAAGTGGGAAGCTTCAATTTTTAAAAACGTTGCGCTTAATAAACGCACTTTGACTTATAGTATGAATCGTTATGTAACTTACATGTAATAAAGTCCTAAAATATAAAATTACGTAAGTTACTTAAAAACATTGCAGTGCAGCATTGTACGTATGTCAAAGCATCTGATTTTTTTTTCTAGAATTAAGTCTCAGAAGGCTTAATACCAGTCAAACAAAAATAAATCTTTAGTTTTCGAAACAAATCAGCGGCTAGGAAAACATTACTACGAGAACCATAAGTTCGACTGCAACGTCAGTTCCAGAAGGTCAGCAGACTTTCCAGCACACATGTGTAGTTTCTCTCGCATGCTCTGCATGATTTATGAATGCCCCTACATATTAAATTTCTTTGGAGAAAATACTACCATAGTAAATGCATTAAAACAACATTAGGATTGCAACATTGCATTGTACAGACTTTCATAGAAGAAAACACAATATCCGACATGCAAAGTGACCCCCTTAGTTTATAAATCATGCAAAACAAAACGCAAAATACATTAATCAAAAACAGAAGAAGTGATGTGTTGGTTATGATTTACAGAACATTAGGAGTTGTGTTTGATAATAATTATTTAATCGTAAATCGTAATAATTATTTGAAATCGTATTTTAATAACTCAAAGCTTTGTACATATCAAAAGTTGCTATATCTCTTGACGTATGACTCAATGGTATCTCGGTTTAAAGTTTGTTACTTGAATAAAACCTTAAGCTGTTCAAGTATTTATAATAATCCTGCTATGTAAAATATTAATCTTTATCTGAACTAATTGAAAGGCCTCTGTGGGTTGAACTGTGATAGCGTAGGCATACATTATATAATCTTGCAAGGTTTCATATTGTTTCACAAGTAGGTATGTAGCCACACTCAAATTTAATCTACTGTAAAAGTTTTCCTTTGTTCTACAAGACCACATTGCTAAATTAAATAGTCATGTCATCCTCACGCATTTCCTACATCAATTTAAAGCTGGAATTCAACTGCCAATACTATAAATACTAAGAACCTAATATCATGCTAGGTATGCCCAGATACAAAAACCATTATCTACAATCGATTAGAAAAAAATATTAAAAAATACTATTTGAGACCATAATTTCAAATTAAATAGACGTATTTTTTGAAGAAAAACGTAATTTTGTTTCCGTCGAAATGTTTCATATTTGCGAGTAGTTCAATGGTCAATCGATTGTAGATAAATGTTTTTGAATCCGCGGAATTAGTTAAAATATTGGGCACCGAATTTGTTCTGTTTATTAAAGTAGGCATCTATTAATTTTGCACATCTGTGGATAAAAGCTGCTAATTTTGGAACATGTCTCAAGGCATTTGAATTTCATAAAAAGGGAAATAACATTCCAAACTCTGATAAAAACATTTCAAAAACATCCCTGGTTTACATACATAATATGTGTTAAAAGGCACTTACAATGAGCCCCCCTTAACATTCCTTTTTGTTAGCCAGGCTCTATTTGGGTCATTTTGGGTTGAATCACAGATGTAAAAAGGATAAAAGTAATTTCTACTTTATATTTATTTCAAAAGTATTGCCATTGCTGTTCATTGCCCATACACCAAAAATTTTGCAACAACTGAATACTTAAAGCAAAATGGACTTCACAGTGCAGCTCAGAGAGGAAAAAAAAAGTACATTTTATTATATTTGAAAGCTACCGTCCAACTGTAAGACAAAGTCAGAGACTGGAACAAAAGGCGAAAGAATTAAACCATCGCCCCATTTTGTTTGGTCTGTGAATTTCTGGATAACTTGAGTTGTGTAAGATAGGAAAAGTAGCTCATAAAAGGACAATAACAAAGACAACGACAACCCACCATGAAATTCCTATAGTCGTCGGTCGCCGTCTTTTACAACAAAAATTTTTTTTTCCCGAAACCGAAACAGAGGCGGCAAAGAATAAAACAAATTCCATTATAAAAGAATTCTAGCCTAGCGTCAAAAGCATTTCTTGTTGCAGTTTGCAACTCGGTACTATGTAGATACATATTATGTGCATGGAAGGCCATAAGGCAAGAACAGGAACAAGGGAAAGCCTTTACATTCAAGGATACACTCAATATACGTCTACAAGGAAAAAGGGGAATGCTTCAAACACACGAGTTATTTCAAGAATAAGAATTTGAAGCTCCAGCTCTGGATTTGGAAACAGAACCAGTCTGAGTGAGTAGTAGTAGTGGAAAGAATTTTTTTTATTACTGTCATATTTCTCACTCTGTCTAATTGTAAGTCTGTCCCTCCTGACCCCAGACATTCATACTTTCTATCATTTTCTTTCTGTCAACAGTTGAAATTGACTGTCACGACGAGCCAGCCGCCTGCCGTAGAGGAATTTTATAGGTAGTTCCCGAATGCTCATCATACAACATTGGCTGTCTCTTTCAAAAGCATATGTATGAACCAACAGATATTATGAAGGTCTCCTATTATTCTCCATGTTTTTACTATTCCTTTTTTATAGCATTACTCTCAATCATATCCTTTCCTTATTTTACTTTGCATTCTATGTTTTCGTACAAGGAATAACTATAGTGACTCAAATGAGAACTGCCGAAAACTGAACGAAAAATGAAAAACACAAGAATCTATAGTGTGTGCGGTGGAACACGCTACTGCACTGTATAAAAATTTACAGGCGCATATTTGTAAGTTATTCTTTACCCATTAGCATAGTAAAAACAAAAACGGGCATAAATATTATTATTATGGGAGTTCTTGTTGGAGCTGGAAAGGCGTGACAACTACGCACCATACATAGTATAGGACGGCAAAAGAAAGTACTTTTTCTATGGTATTAAATTGGTACACTCACTTCATTCAATTCCCCTCAGTTCAACCTGAGCAATTCAACTTACTCCGATTCCCCCTGTGACCGACTCAACTTAAGGTCAATTCAGATTGAACACAGTTCAAGTTATTCAATTTCAACTTGCAGCCCTTTCGACTTTTTGACACGCGGGCAACAAGTTTCACTGGAGTTCAGCTGTCAAGGAGTTAAATTTCCATGGAAGGGAGGTAGTTAGGTTGACTTGGATAAGGTGAATTCATATGGAATCCTTGACTATATTGACATTTCTCACGAAGCAAAAGCAGTTAACTACCTCAACACTCCCAGTTTACAGATATGAACTGTTAGAAGCCATTTTATTTTTATTTTTATTTGACTTTTTTATTTTAGTGAAGTTTTCCATTTCCCTGCATCAAAAAATATAGAAAGCACCAGTGACGGTATAGGTAAGGTTGTATAATATAGCATTATACACCAAGACGGCAACGTACGCATCTCTCAAACCTATCTACTCTTTTATATAGATTTACCTACGCGACTTTCCAACAATCCAACTTTTTGTTTTAACTGACAGTCTACTCTTTCCTTCAAAATTTATCCTTCCTCGCAAATTTAATAAACTGCAACTTTTCTTTTAGGTCCCCAGTGTGTACATAGATACCAGTACGGAAATATCAAAACTAACAAGTTTGAAATACAAAGTAAAGGGGGGGAAGAAGAGTAAGCGAATACTTTGCAAAAATCATAACATGAACGAGGGAATTACATGATTAAAAAATAAAAGTAATTTTTTATCTATTTCTATGCGACATCCTGAATTACATTTCTCTCATATATAGACGTATTGGGAACGGGTACAATGGTTTCGTAGTGCAGTTGTCAGTAGACTTTAGTTCAAAATGTCTCTCTAAATTTAATTACGTAGCTACCGTATACATATTTTTATTTTAATACCTTTAGATGTTCGACTAATTACTGAAACCGATGAAAACCGCACCCTTCGAACCAATTGACGTTCCCACTAAATCCCATTACCATTCCCAAACCCACAATAGTACAGAGTCAAGGAAGGAACAGCTGTGGCCTGGAGAACCAAAGGAAAAACTACAAAGTAGTAGGTACAAACAAGTCCGCAACAAGTTCAATCCAAATCCCGCCCGCTCACAGCCCTCACTCTCGAGGATATCTGGCTGGATCCGTTGAAATGGTGAAAGCGTGACGCTCGAGCTCATGTATATACAACCACGAGCACAAACGGGTTGCATCTCAAGAGAAGATGGGCTGGAGTACAAGTACAACAAGAACAGTACAAGGATTGCATCAATAATTTTTGGATTTGATCTGACGTAAGTAAAGAAGCTCCACAAGGCTCCCTATAATATGTTCACTAAAGTTTGCTCAGTATTTTAATAGGAGACTCCACCAGCCAGGCACTTGTCTTTGTCTTCCATCGTAAAACATTAAAGAGGAGCAGTGCGAGTGCCACACTGGAACAAGATTACAAATAATACAGAATACAGTAGACTCAATGATTGCAAACTTTACTGAATGAATCCTGAACGAAAGACAGGATGAGAAAACTCAAGACGAATCTACAATGCAATGTAATGAAATAACGTACACAAAGTAGACAGAATTATATAGTTGAATTACTTACTTATTCTCTCCCCCATCACTTTCTCTCTTATCAAAAACTTTAACTTAAACTTTTGTGTTTTGTTCAAGTAAATTGATCATCTAGGAGAGTAGAGATGGTAAACAAGGAAGGAGCGTGATTCCTCCCCGAGTCTCCCACCCCCTCCTTCCACTCACTCAACTAGGTGAAACCATCTATCTATCTCACCTAAACCAATACGAAACGAAAACGAAGCCGAGAAGGACAGGAGTAAAAAGAGGAGAAAGCCTTGAGGGACGGGATGCCTCCTCACCTGGCTCGAGTTCCGCTGGAAAACGGTACATAAAATATACAAGACTCAAAGAAGAAAAGGAATGTAGGATCATTCATCAAAGTCTGTCTCCTTCCCAACTCCACTCAGCCAGCCACATTCTCCTCCAGAATAATCCAGTCACAGCCTCCCACTATCTTTATTTCCCAGCCAGGTCAATACAGAGCTACGGCCTGCTGCAGTATTACGCGTCCGGCCCAAAAGAACCGTTCCCCTCCACTCTGCCTATGCGCCACACCAAGTCAACAGCAAAGAACTGATGCGAAGAAATTACCTTACACAAGGTAGACACTAAAAAATTGACAAGGTCTTAAACAAGAAATGGAACTGTGTCTTGGAGAAGGGAATTTAGATTTTTTTTTTAACAATATCATCACTATTTTGGTAGCTATGCTATTTGGGAAATTTCTATTGTGTGGTAACATGGAATTGGGTTCGTAAGGGACCTATAGGTGTGCATATCTACGTAGCCGCATGTACGCCTACGAGCATTACATTGCGGTATCATTACTTGACTTTGGCACTCGCATTCGAACTCGTAGTGTCTCATATTATATGTACCATCATGCAGAGATGAGACTGGTCCTATGGTCCGGAAGCCAAAGTTAAATTCGAATTCTAAGAATGACTGGTGAGACCCTGAGAGGCTGAGAGAAATGAGGGAGACTCGAAAAATGCAAGAGACGAAAGCCTATTGAATGAACATCGACAAGACTAGACTCTCCCTTCATTCGTCCCGATCCATTTCAACAAAAGTAATATTATGAATTCCAATAGGCTTCTCCATTCAATTGCACTCGCATTAGTATTCATTGAAGTGGATGGCAGATGCTATAGCTGCCAATGTAGTGTCAAGCCCTTACTTTAACTTTATTTTTTGGCATGCATATTATATTAAATGTATATATATGTAGTACTTCCCCACTTTTCCGCAGGAGGTATGAGACAAGAGCTATTAGGTTCCTGTAAATTATACAGAAGGAGGAGGAAATAACGAAATTCCATTTATCACGACACTACAAATTCACACAAAAGGAATCTTTGACAGAGGAAGACAGGGTTAGACTTATTTTCATCTTATTTTAAAATTTATTCCGTCATCATTGCCAATGCGCTTCCAGACAAATGGAATTTTTAAAATATGCAAAACAGGGTATCTCTATTTCATGGGAGTCCGCACTCACACTTTTCCCAACTAAATGAAAACACAAATATCTGTAATTCAACATCAGGAAAAATTTTGTATTATTTGAAAAACAACAGTTAGAAAATCTTGAAATTTAAAAAAAAACAAAGATAGAAAAATTTTGAATATTCAAAAACATCTATCTACCTACTTTGAAAAAGCTTATTGGGAAGATTTTAATATTTTCAACAACAAAAAATGTGGTTAGCATCATAATAAGTTAGGTAAGGAGGTGCGTATTTTTAAAACAATATGACGACCACTGTTGAAGCATCAGGTCCCATACAGCGATGCATCGGCATCATCAGTATCAATTTACTTAATTTAAACTTAAACACAGAACAGTTTTTAACCCGCTGAATAACTTTCCCTGGGCCTAGTCATAATATTGACTATTATCCAATTTGAAATGGAAATAGATACCTACCTACCTGGAAACTGTACTATATTAGCAGTTTCTATTTTCATTCCGCTTCCTATTAGTACCTACTACGAAACTACGAAGCGATGCAATGTGGAGAAATAATTACCAATTTGAGAATGAAGAAAAATGAGTAAGTTTCGTCACTCCCTATACAGATTAATTCTATTATTAGAATGGAAGTCAAGACAGCAGGTGCATTTAAATATGCAGCGTAGTATATTGTGTGTCCCCCTTCAGTATTCCCTGTTCCACTTTCCCTCACACAGCAGCCCCACACTCTTACATATAAAGATTTTGAACGTCAAAGCTAAAAGGGAATAATCGATATCCTAAACTACATGCTCCTGTCCTCATCTTCATCCCGAATTCCGACTGTGCAAGAGGACGGGGAGGGAAAGGTAGACACTCTGAAATGATGAAACAAACAGCAGCAGTATCTATGACGAGAATCTATTGTAGCTTGTGCAGTGGGTACAGCTAGTCCCATATATCTATACGAATACCAATACTAAAACTATGCTAACTGCACGAGGCATCATCATAAAAATAATTCTAAAAATGGACGTAAAACGATAAACTATGAACACGTGGACGACGATCTTCAAATCTAACGTTAATCTCATGCATTATTTCCCTACGTATGAAAGAGTTACCTACCTAGGTAGATACTATAATCAATATTTATTAAACTGAATTTTCTTCCCTGCATTGCACTCATTGCACTATGCTGCAGCGCTCCGTGAATAAAATGTCAATTTTAATTTTTAATTTTAATTCAAATAAAAACTGAACATGACTCACAAAGCAATAGTCTCATCCCACACTGGATTCAAATTAGCCTTGATAGTTTTGGTCTTTTTCTTAATGCCATCTGTGTCTGGGACCAATTTCATCTTGACGTACGGGTCCGAAGCTCCATTTGGATCCATGGGAATCAAATTTTTTGCTTGACGAACTGAAATAAAAAAAACAATTAAATTCTTCCATTAAAAAGATCACCATTTCAACAGAGCAGACTCTCCTCATTCCACAGACTAGCCTCTCTCTCCCTCCCTGTACTCTGTCACTATACATACTATAGTCACCATGTACAAAAAGCTACTTACTTACAATTAGACATTATAGACAATCGGATTCGGGGATCGAACGAACAAAAGTTCGGAATTCATTTTAATTCCCTTTACACTACTGTACTCCACGGGTGAAAGTGTATAGAGAGCACAGAGATTACAATGTGTTTCGGATCGTAGCTGGCTGCCGGACTCGGACCTGGAGGGAAGCCTTGGAATTAACGGGAAAAGTTAAAAGGAAGTGAAGGGAAGCGATAAAGATCTTCATTTAAATTAATCAAATACTTCTCTCTCCAACATTTCAGTTTCCCATGCATCTATCTATGCATGTAGCATAGCTATATATGGATAGTAGTCGCAACACCTACACACTTTAAAATCTACTCGTATCAAACCTCGGAAACTTAACGTAATGGGGAGCACTGTACTGCGGCAGGGCTAATAAAAAGAATTGAAGCAGAGCTCTTTATTGCTCCTTCATTATCTTGACAAGTGAATGTGAATGTAGTATGGAATTGTAAATTGGAGGTAGGCTGTCAGGAGCAATGAAAGGCGATTAGGTACATTACTTGTGATTTGAGTTCTCTCCGAGGACCAAGACAATGAGAAAGAGAACGACCAAGCCGACGACGACTCAGGATGAGTATCCGTATCAGTGTCAGACCATGAGTAACAATAGTAACAGAATGCAAGCACTTAATTGAAAAGTGGAGTACTCGAGTCCAACCCAATGTATTTATATTTATATTATAGATATATAGGTACATTATACAATTAAATATTACAGCTCCCACATCCCATATCCGCATCCGCATCGATATACAATGAGCTCACGGTGACATTACTTGAGAGTTGTCCATCCACTAAAGTAATTGTAAATAAGGGAAAGGATACCGGGGAAAAGAAGTCAAATAGACGTGAGTTGACAATTGTCAATTACAGCCACTTCTTTTGTGTATAAGGTATTAGTGGAAACATTTCGAAATGAATCTCGGAAACTCGACTGACGAACCACTAAATTGCATTGCACTGAGTTGGCACACAGTACACAGCAAGGAGTAAGTAGAAGTACACATTTAGGGACGATGTGAAACGAGTATAGGACAAACTGTCATTTCAATGCTATGGAGACTATTCTCTCTACTCTACGCGGCCTGTCTACCTGTAGGCTACACCCTCCCCCTTTCTCTCTCTCTCTTCCTTCCTGTCCTCCTGCCTCCTAAAACTACAATTTTCAATCTTTCCACAAGTAAATACAAACACTCCTGAGACCAAGACTCAGAACGTAACGTATGGGTAGGTACCTGGTCAGAGACAGACGGACAGAAACAATCAACATGAAAGAATCCGAGCCTATCTGTACAGTCACCGCATATCAGAGTCTCCTTCTCGTAGCACAGATTCATTATTGTATTCAGCAATACGGTCCCCATCCATTTCAGGAATTTATCAGTATGTAGTTAGGTAGGTTACATATTATTGCGTACTACCTTTCACGACGACAACTTTCCATGCGCCCCTGCCTTATTACCAACCAAAAGTGGATGTGTACACCACATTTTTACAATTTAGTGTATTTTGGTTTCCTCTAAATATCTCTAAATCTCATGGGTAACACACACTTATTGCAAGTATTTAAAATCCGTGACCTAGGTAATAACAGACTATGCCAACCTACGCAAATTTGAAAAATACAGAATTAATGCTTTGGATATATTCTTATAGGAATATAGCATACAAGGGAACTGCTGCACCAGCTAGTCTTTACTTCTGATTTTGAAGTACTGTACAAAAATTGCTGTTGAACTAATTCAGATACTCACAGCTTAATTATGCCCTTAAAACCTAGCAACGCGATACTATTATTAGAATGAAAGCACACTGAGTCAAACACAAAGTTTGTGGAAGTAGCAGAGCTTCTATGATTTGTCTGCTCTATAAAATGTCAATATTATCATTTGCACTTAAATAAAGTGTAATGAGTGTATTTGCCACTTGAAAAAAAAAGTAAACATTGTGTCTTGCACGTTTTAGACCAGTATCAATAGTACCTATACTTATCCTTTGTATATACCTAGCTGAAACAGGTCAGATATGTTTTGTAAGTACTTTACAAGAAATAAATCATCGTCGATACTGATTTTATAAAAAGCTTGTTTGCGCTCTTCATCGAAGATTTATGAAATACTGTAATAATCTTATATAAAATTTCAAGTACCTTACATGAACGTGTGGTAGCGCTACAGCAAAGTATATATGTTACCATTATGTGATTTAATTCTCCACAGGGTAAAATCTTTCGCCACGTCCAACATTAAGTACCTACCATGATTCATGATACCAACGGAAAAGATAAAAAACTCTTACGGTTAGATACAGAGATAATTAAAGAAAGCTACTGTAACCAAGGCACTGATATGAAATAACAGCCACAACTCGACATAAACCAATGGACCGAAACTTAAGCACTTCAACTGGACACGAGAATACTTAGGTACTTCTCTACTACGTATAATTATTATAGTGAATTAAAGGAAAGAGTTTGGAACGAAAGCTCAAGAACCTGTGTAACCCGGTGTTTAAAATAACATAAAAAAAAACTATAAATTGACCAAAATTTGAGGTAGTAAAAATGTTTTACTTGGCCGAGCTTCGGCTTCGAGCAGGATCAGGTGGCAAATTCAGCGGGGAAAAAAAGTTGCCCGCATCCAGCAGACATATACAGAAAAATCGTTACTGTAAAGTATTTGCTTAATCCTTGTGCCGTAGCCGTATGGTAGTCTTTAATGCGGACATAAAATGAAGTAAGCTGACCTCGACTCCACCAAATAAAGGTCAAGGAGTCAAGATCAGCTTATAGAATGCATATAGCTCTATTAGGATGAAGATATTGGATTTCATTTCAAATACACAAAGATCTTCTGCCCACGGTCCACACTCTCACCGAGTTTGTGAATCCTCATGAAATTTTATGATAGTAGAATCAAATTAGACAATAAACAATTTTAATTAAACATCACCAAACTATGACTACATGACCATATGGTCCAGCTTGTTACTGCTACTACTGTCCTTGTCCGGAATCAAAATAGAGAAAGTCAAATTCAAAGTACAGACAGAGACCCAAATAATTGTCTTGGTAGCAATAATAATAATGTTACACAGTGAAATCAAAGGAATTCATTCTGATGAAACCTATAAACCACAACCACCGGGTCCTGTGTCTTCCTCAAGTCAACTTTGACATTAACTCAGGAATCAGGGTGCGTAGTCAAGCTCCACGAATTCGAATCTCTTCCCAATCTATATAATATACTCCCATCGACTCCTATATATAAGATCCTCAATCCAATATTTCCCAACTCTTGTTTATAATGCAGCACTTTCACATGTTAATGGTTCAGTTGAGACACCAAAATTCCTCCCCTACCACCGCATACCGTCATCAGAACCACGTCTTCGGTGCCCTCTGACTTGCACTCCTACCGCACGCACATAGCCTTCATTAGTAACTTGGCCGGGTTTTATATTAAACATTCCCTAGGTATCCCAACCATATGCTATGCTAATAACTAAAATCAAAATCCGAACCATAGTACTCAATGCATTATTTATGTTTCAAGTTTCAGGATACTTATCCTAACCCATGAAGTACGGCTCCAGCTCAGAGTCACGGTAGTACACAGTATAGTACATACTTGATAAAACTAAAACTGTTAAATTAGAGCCGAAGACAGATGTGCGATTAATTTGAATGTGTAATCAAAATCAAATACAGTAGTAGTTCTGGCCCAAAAGCTTTGATCGTTACTGACTCCTGACTGTGCACCAAACTAGGAGGCTCTAATTGGGCCGGGTCGAATGAGAATTACTTTGAAGGGAAACAATCAGGGAACAAGCCATATTATAGTATATAGACGATCAAACATAAATGTGAATACCTATATAAATACATATATATGTGTACTATCTAGCCCCTAGGTATAAAATATATTAAGATGCATTGTACAACAATCAAATAATATTTGGGTGCGAACAAAACATGAATCGCAGTGTTAGAATTTGGAACCTAAAATTAAATTACGATTAAGCATATTCATATTGTTACCCCGTACAAAGACAGAGACAGAGACAGTGACAGACACAAGGTGGATTCTAAAGATTCTAAAGGAAACAGAGGGAAACACTCACAGTCGGTAGGTACAATAGTACAAATGATGCGAGCTATAAAACAAATCACTGGAGAGATAATACCATTTCATTACTTTTCTCAAATACATCCCTATTCTGGGAAAAACATCTACGCAGGTACCTCACCGACACCAAATAATACCTAAAGCTATTTCCTCATAAACTAAAGATATAAATCCTCTCTCCTCCATTCATTTTCATGTTCACGTCCATCCCTATCCAAATAATATTAATACTATAAGCACACAAATCAACTGGGGAAATACAATATTTCCCAAAAACGCAGGCTCCCTTTGGGATTTGCACGGGGATACAAATATAATTATTATTATTTTCTGTTTAGATGTCTAAGCGCCTTAGTAAATCCACTCTCATAGTAATATCACTCTTACTGGCTACGGTACGGCTACACATACGCTCCCAACCAAAGACAGATTATTACCTACCTGCAACCAATCTGTATGTCAGACAGAAGCAATGTACAAAGGCTTGACATATACAAGAAAAACACACGGAATTTTCAATTTTCGAATTCTTCCCTTCAGCTGATCTCAACTGTTGGAATATTGGGAGGAAGTTTTCCCGCTCCCATTCTGTGATAAAGTTACCTAAATAGATATATATGTGGGTAGCGTAGCAATATCACTCATCCAAATCCAAATCATACGGATAATCTAAGCTCATGAATTGGCTCCAAGCTCATCTCCCCACAAAAATTGAATAGTACAAATAAGTCGGGGTAAATGAAGCAGAGCGTGAGACGTACACATGTGGTACAGTGAGTACCTTTCCCCTTACAGTTTACAGGAAGATGGATAGAAGAAGAAGAATTGATTTTACTCTGCGTATAACTTTGTTTCTCTATCTCTCGGTCCTGCTACAGTACCTAGGTAGGTACTTTCTTTTTCCTACTCGCCTTCCCCCCTATATGACCGGAAACGGCAATCTCCCTCGCAGCCTGAGTATGTGTAGCTATATGGATAAAAGGTAGCGGTGACTCGCATATAGTTATATAAATAAGGACAGTAAGGAAATGTCAAAATATACAAAATGGAAGTGAAAATAATGTAGAACCTCAAGACTTATTATTCTTAGGTTACTCACTCACGACAGATCTAGAATCCTGACTGCAGATACACCTATTTGAACTTTATTACAGCTACTCTACTACATAATATATCCTCCCTCTGTCTACCATTTCACTCGGCTAACAAGACGAGTTTGTACAATATATGTAGGGGAAAAAATGAGCTCTTGGATAAGGTTAGGAGCAGCACGGAGGAATGGAGGTGTATGTATCTACAGAGAAGGGACGGAAAGAGAAAGGAAGAATAGGGAAAGTTGAAAGGATGAAAAAAGAGAGAAGTTAAATCGGTTATATACTTCTACGCCTCTGCACAATACAAATATACGAATTTGACATGTGACGATGTGACTGTAAATGAGAAGCAGGAATAGGAATACGACTACGAATATTGACTACGAGTAAGATCCTACAGTAGAAAAGTTCACGTTCACATACAGATGCTCACCTGAGGGGAATGTTTGTGTTTGTGAGCGAAACTTTAAAAAAAAGAAGGAAACATGAAAAGAATTGAAATATCCCGTTTTTCTCCTCAACTCACTCAGGCATGCCTTCCCCCCGTTACTTTACTTTACATTTAGTTTATTTTTTTTCCTATTCAGTACGCAGGTATAATATGTGGAATATATGGCCTTCGCTTATCATTCTTATTGATACCTCCCATACTACACACTGAGACTCGCATTATATTTTACCACACTATCCTTTTCAGTTTCAGTTGTGTTGGTCTACATATATATATAGTGGTATATACCATATATAAGAAAACCTATTTTCAAAAAAATATGAAATTTAAAATCTCTCCGGAGGAATCTTTATCTCCTTTTCAAGACCCCAGGCTCATAAGACATACTGCTCTGTTTCTATTTATTTCTCTGTCTGATATGTTTACGATATAGGATGTGGTACATGTAGGAACAACGAAATGGATAGCTCCGAGTCAGAATTGGAGTTATATGAGTCGAAATCGAGCTGAGGCAACGAGGCCTCACTGCTCACAGACGCCGAGACCAGACCAACCTAATGCAATTTAAGTGGGTGTTCATCCATAATAAATGCAGGAACGATGCATTTCCCTACATTTCCTGCTCTAGTCATATTATATGTCTATTACGACTAGACGTACCTCCCGAATATAAATAAAATACAAGTGGCCAGTAGGAAGGCAGGAGGCAATAGGCACTTTAGAGAAAGTGCCTACCTACCACCTACCAAAGGAAAATGTTCAATACATTATAATGTTGAGCAACTACCAACGAGACCAGCAAAGTCTCCCCGCTCAACCTAAACGCCCAATAAATAGGTTACCATTTATTCGAAAATTGGTGTGAGTGGTGGGGGGTGGAGAAAATTTGAAATGACACACGTATTCTCATTATCATTTTAACATCACAACAAACACTTAAATTTAAAACGTCAAATCTTCCGCCTACTAACACCCAGGGGTGCAAAAACTATCGAAATTCTATCTTATTATGTGAAATATTTTAAGCACAATATAAAATATGAAGAGTACCTACTTCATGTGCCTAGTTAAAACACAGATGAGATGATCTCAGCTTTTTTTGAGCGCTCATGAAAAACAATGCATAGGAAACACGCTAAGGGAGTGCAAGTGTGAGATGTACATATGGTAATGCAACGTTTAGGCTAGGCAGTAGAATCATAATTATTACATCACCAAGTCACAGAGTTAAAAAATACAGTATTTTCTCACTATCTCACTCTTACGACAGTTTAAGTGTACTGTATACAATCACATTTAGCAGTATTTTTATTTATGATCTACTATCTACGGTATATGTTTGTAACATGATCGAGTGTAATTTTATTCCAAAAGATTAATGTTGCAAAAGGCCGAAATGAGTTCCCTTGTGACTGCGTCCCAGCGTGGAACTGACTGAGATCTAAACGTTAGCTAGAGGTTCAAAACACGTGTACGTGTCAACTCATTCAGTTCATTCAGTTTCAATTTATTGTTTAAAAATCACACCCACTACTTGGATTGGAATAAAATGAAACTGACAGAATGAGGGAAATGGGAACTAGAAATTATGGAGAACTCAACGAGACTCATAAGAGCGTTTTTAAAACACTACATAAAATCAGGAACCAGGAAAAACCTACTACTAGAATCTCGGCCTCGTACATATCTCAATACTGTATACGTTCCTTGTTATTTTTATAATCTATGTAGATTGGAGATATCTGGATTTACACTGTAAGATAAGTGATAATTGATCTCACCTTCAACTGTAAGTTTGTTGCCCACACACGTGATTTTGAGTTCAATTCGTCCTCGACGTTCCGTATGGTCACAACCGCATAGATTTGGAACGGTCTCTTTGCATCGTTTATGGACGTTCATGTCACATGCTGTAAATAAAGATATTTTCATTTTAATTTCCTTCCAAATCTTCTAACAATTTTTATTGAAAAATTCAAAAAGAATTTAAAAAAAGAACAACTAGAAGAAAATATAGAAAATTCAGAAATAAGATAAAAGCCAACACTACAAATACTAATACAATAATCAAAAAAAATATACACAAATATACAATAGTAGATACTAAAATAAAAATCTATCAACACTATAAAAGTTACATGTTTTAGAATTTATACGAACAAATCACAGTCGAAAGCGTATGTACATAAATATAAACAGAAGCAACACGTAGTGTACAATGTAGCTTCCTAAGTATGTAATTAAATTACATATGTACAGCGTTGTTCAGCAAGCAATCAGGGTTTCATCATGAAAAACAAAGCAATACTTAAAGGTAAAATTAGCTTAGCCGAATAATTTTTTTTAAAAAAGCATATTTTGCGTATAATATTAGTGTTAGTTCTATCATTTGACTTGGAACATTTTCAAATGCAAAGTATAATTAGCACTTGCGCACAACAAAGTAATAAAGGTAGAGAATAAAAACAAATGAAAAGGAATCAATAAAAGTGAAAATTGCAAGAGCTAAAAACCTCTACGGAAATAATTACCTGAAATTATTAAAATAGAAGAAAAGTAGGTACCCCTAGGTATGTACATTAGAGGAAAGAAGTGCTAATAGCTAATGTGAAAGCAATTACGGCGGACACAATATACACAGCAATTTGAAGCACACACAAAAGCAAAAATCAGGGAAACAGTAATTAAATAATACCATCTTATAAATATCGTCGTTGAGAACAATTATAATGAAATGAGTCCACACACATAGCCTAGATGTTGATCAAGTGAAAGAAAACGTGAATTGAATAAACTGTAATTAAAATAATTTTAAGCGCAACATGAATATAGTGACACATGGATCGAAAATCCAAAGCCACACGGGAAGAAAGCGCAAACAGCAACAATAAAAACACAGAAGCGTGAAACGTTCTGGGAAATGTGAATCGTAGACCCGTGGTTTGTAAATAGTACGGTATGGTATTTATTTTAACCTAAATATAGTTATAGTTAGCATCGCTATGTGAGAGAGAACGACCAAGACGTAAGACGAAAATACTTCCCCTTCAATTCTCCATACAATGCAATGTAGGGAGTCATGGTGACATATAGTGAAGTGAATGGTAATCAATCTAAATTAACTATGATCAATAGAGAGCCGTAATGAATTAATAAATCTATCCCGGTAGAGTATTCATCTGGTACATTCAGAATGTCGTTTATTGCATCCATTTATGTACAAACAACTGCGCGAAAACATTCCAAATCATCGAATTTCTGCTCAATTTAAAGTGAACGTTAACAAGTTTACAAAATTTCAAATCCCAAATTTCTCTTCAAATTCAAAATAACATTGACATGATTGTAAATAAAATTAAGTGTGAGTCCCCATACGGAGCTGCGTTCAGGCAGGAAACGTGTTTAGGGAAGACGTCAAGAGTCTCGTCGGTCTCGGCCTCGGAGAATTTCGAGGAGAAACACAAATACTGTACAAATAGAGACAAATAATAACGCCAATGTGACATTTCACAGCTTACACAAACTGGGTGATAAAATACATAGACGTCTCTAGTCTCAGCTTAGGAATTACAACTTCTACAAACTATCCCTATAAATCTACACGGTAAGAAGTATCTTCCCTGCCTTCCTTCGCACTTCGTAGGTAAGGTAGGTAGGTAGGTGTAATTATATACATATGACGTGCACATCTCTGGCTGTGGACTCTGCAGGGATGAAAATGAAACCTCATTTACTTCTTGGAAATAGCATACAGATACGACAAGGTGAAGAAAAAAAAGAGATTTATTTTCCATGGCATCTTCTTTTCCACTTATGTGTATAGGACTCAGAGCCTAGAGTCTCCTTGTGTGCGGAGTATTATATACTTATATCCATGCAGTCTAAATTCATGTGGCTAATGTGAATGAGAAGGCGAGGAACTGGTGCCAATTTGAGTGGATGAGAGGAAGAATGTAATTTAGTGCTTTAACGTGGTTTCTTAAGCGGAATAGAAGTGAGCGTATGGTCATGAATTTCTTGGTGGAGAGAGTCATCGTCAAATAGCAAGCATGTCTACATGTAGGTTACATCTTTTTATAATCTAGAGATTGTGTATAGTCAGAGCGTACATCCTGGACCAAACACATTGCTATGTAGGTACATACATACTGATACAGGAAGGGAGACAGATCGAGTGAGCGAGAACTTCCTCAAGCTCAATTACAATTTCTATTCCTATCCTACCCAACACACACACAGACACACACACACACACAGAAAGAAGAGACGCAGCGACGATTCAAGAAGATGGAAATGCAGAAAATTCTGAAAATAAGAAAAACGACTCCGACTACGACCACGACTATATCCCAATTACAATACGCACGAATCAGCCTGCTTATCGTCCTCGTAGTTCGCCGTACACTTGGTCCTGGCCTGACTCTACATGCCTCCCATCCCCATCACACTTCTTATATTTGCACTAGGTACATTAAATAAGCATGTATATTACTTGTAGAACAAGTGAGCCGAAGAACAAATGCAAATGAAAAATGAAAGCTTTTTTTTACACACATTTTTACCATAGACTTGGCTAGTGTATAAATGGCTATCCTATTTTGCTTTTACTTTTTCAAGTTACAACAAAAATCAAGCATATACGTAGGGTACCCACGTACATCTTGTGTACTTGCAACACCCTAACATTCCCATTATTTCCTCTTTACAAAGTAAAAAAAACAGACAGAGGAGACGACGTCGTCGTCGTCGTCGTCATCCTCGTCCTTCTCTGAGTTTTGAGACTCTACAGATGCTCTCGAACGAACTCCAAAGTACACAATTATAATTACGTACATATATTTCAAGCCTACCCACCCATGCACCTTACCTAGTTTCCCTTTAGGCAGCCGAGCTAAATTATACGGAGGTCCTACAGAAAATGCGTAGGAACTTTCAAATAGGAAACTGCAAGCTGCCTCATCTATTGCATGTCCCACTTAAACAAACATATATAGAGACCCAGAGGAAGACGAAGGTAGGAGGTACTTATATACTCTCTACATATCAGTATCAGGAGTATAATATGCAACGGTGAAAGTTAATATATTAACTTTACACATTAGTACAAGCTGTAGGCCGTCTATTACTACTTGAATGTAGTGTAGACTGTAGACCGTAGGATGTAGACTGTAGGGTGTGGAGCTGGAGAATCTTAAAGTTTGTTGAACAGGCTCACTCAGAGCCATTGCCACAGATAAAGTGAGGCAGAGTCACGGAAAATCATCGTCTCTTATACGTCTAAGGTTTCCATTTGAATCATTCGACAGGATGCTTGAGAAGCAGACTGTCTCCAGTCTCGCGATATTTACATACCTACCCACCTATGCTACTTGTCGTGTCTGCCTCTTTGTCTATACAAGTCCAAGTATACGAGAGAAGAGGGAAAGAAAATTCTTGAGACATTTTTCAGGGAAACCCTTATGCTATAGAGTTATACAGAGGAAGCCATCCTTCCTTCCAATCCCACAATGCTATTAGGTACACTGTGACTATTCTGTACATTATACTTGCAACTGTTGGATTTGGATGTGGAAGTGGAGTGCAGTGTGTAGTAGTGTGGACTTTCGTACCAACTGCTTTTTACTCACTGCAATTTACTTTACGGGAGACTCTTGAGTTGAAATCAACGTTGAATTCAACTGCCTACTGCTGCCTTCAACCTCATTACTGCGGTTTCGTAAAAAAGGAAAGAGAGAGAGAGAGAGTGAGTGAGTGAGTTTCTCTCTTATGTTGTTCAGTTTCAGTTGGGATGCGTTCTTTTTCATTTACTCTACATACACACTACACAATCGAATCATCAAGTTTATCCTCTCACTCTACGTAGGTACCTACGTAGGTAGGGAGGGAGGTAAGGTAGCTCTCTCCTCCATAATAGGCTAGAAGCCATCACAGCATTTCAGAATTCTCCTCTAATTGAAACCGGAATGTTAGAAACTAAACGACAAGTCTACCAATTATTTATAATCTGGGAAAAAGTACCGAGGTACTTGCACTTCACATAAAATGTTCCACCCATGTGACTACACAGAGGCAGGCACTAATGCACACACAAGCTTATACGTGTACGTGTGTAATTATAATTTGACGCTATTTAAACTAGCGGGCAATAACTATTAAGGGAAAACGAGAGGATGGAGAGGGAACGTCAAGGCACAAGACTCCACTCCAACTGCGGTGGGTGTTTAGCTTGGAAGCCGTAACCGTAACCGTTCCTACGTTGTCCCTCAACTTATACATCGACATGCAGTTTTTGACTGAACTCATGGCCATGTCATGATTAAAATAATTGTTTGCGATATTTTAGTATTATTATCGTTACATTTTGAGCATTATTAATATTAATTTAAAATTTAGTCCTAGTCGTAATCGTAATCATAGAAATGTGAGGGAGAGGACCAGGACCAGGACCAGGACCAGGACCAGAACCAGAACCAGCGTGGCAGGCATGGTATGGCATGACATGCGGACTTGTAGCTTGTTCATAAAATTATATACACAAGGGTTTATGGTGCGCTATGACCTATACTGAATGAGGAGGGAAAACCTACAGCGTCACAGAGGGTTTGAATGTTTGGAAAATGACGAAAACTTACACAAAGTTAGATCCTCTTTAGAAACTAATTCAAACTTAGTCTACCTTGACGTTGAGCAGGATTTGAATGTTCTCGTACAATGGGAAAATTACTCACAAACGATAAAATTAGGATTTTCTCCATTCTATATAGTGAATTCAGATTTAAATATTTAGAGTGCTAATAAACTCCCGGAGAGAGAGAGAGAGAGAGAGGGGACGGAGGGAGAGACTGCAACGGGAACGGGCTGAGGAAGAAGGAGACTGATGCAGTCAGAATACCAATGGAAATTTTTGTATTATTAATTTGGGCTGACGCCATAAGGGACTGAGGTAGGAAGGAGAGAGAGAGAGAGAGAGAGGAAAGAAGGGGAAAGTTTTTAAATTAAATTGCAAATTGCTACCTTATTCTTTGAGTGTGATCACACCTTAGGTATGGTAGCTTGAGGTGCGCTTTTGCATTTTAATTTTCCTTTGATAGGCGAGTGTAATTGGCAAGGTTAAACTCCCTTCCTCATCCAACAAGGTGACATGGCGAATGTCACATTAATTACTTTGTCATGTATGCTTTAATTAATTATCTCACGGGAATTTACAATCCTAACTACGAGAGGAAATTAACATTTCTGAGGAAATCTATGACAGAGAGTGAGCGTCGAGGACCCACCGACGCACTTATAATTTGTCTCAAAAGGTTAAATAAAGGAACAACTTCCCTAATTGTATTTTAAAACACTTTTCATGTAGAAAATCTATAAGTGAGGTAAATTAGGAAATTAGTCAAATGTGTTGATCCATCCAATCGGCAATCCAATGAATTCTCCTTTCTCCCTTCCTCTCTCATCCTACCACTACAGGACATACAGTTTTTTTTAAAGTTGGGAAATATATAAAAAAGGTGGGTATATAAAATATTTAATACACCAAAGAAGAAAGCCAAATCACCAAAAATAACTTGTAAATGAGAGGAAGGAAGAACGCGGAAACTCATATTTTTAGACCCAACCAATCAATTCTATCGGGATTTTCGGTTATTATAAAAACTGAGAGACAAGAACAAAGTTACGAGCTATGAGGGGAGTACATATCGCTCTTAGACACAATCCCAGCCTACTAAAATGTGTTTAATTTGGCTGTCTTAATCTGCGAGAGTTTTAAACTAATAATAAAGCTTTAAGTGGGAACAGACG